>JAPQRQ010000015.1:26534682-26573030 GCA_037367365.1 Apogon talboti
CATATACAGTTCTTGCAACAGTCCCTTTTGAACCTTTTGATTTTATTTGATGAACACCTAATTCCTTCATACACATTTGCATTTGGTGTTTTTTGACCCAGTGAAGCACCTATAATAATTCTTTCCTTCAATAAAATCACCTAAATTTGCATATGTCTTTTCTCTTTTGTAATAAAAATTCAACAATATACATACAAAACAGCTCAAATGTACAAAGCCTAATACTGGACCATCATACAAAATTATAAGTCAGAAATAAACAAAAAAAGCAAAATAAAAAAGGAAATTCAGCAGATATGATATAAACTATCTACTAAATCCTTTTGACTGACTAGTGTCAATCAAAAGCGCAATTATTATGTAACATAAATAAATCACAAGTAAATGTAAATTAGCAGTTACGTAATCATGGTGAAAGGCAATCCCAGAGAAGGTAATTACTGTTCAAGGGTGTGTCTTACAAACATTTCTTCTAAAGCTCAAAACACCTGCACAACTCCATACAGACCTTTCTGACATTTTGGACGAGATCTGCAGCCAGAGCTGGATCTCCTGGTCCATTGGAGATGAAAAGACCATCGTAATCTAGAGTCAGCAGGTCCTGGTCCCATGGCACCAGGTGGACTTCTGCACCGCGCTGCACCACAAAAAAAAAAAAAAAAAAAAAAATACATTGTTATATTGCTCGTAATGTTCCTGTTAATGTAGAGTCCCTTAAAATAACTTGTGTTTCCTGTAAATGACCACAACTTCCATTAATTCATATATGTGCAAAATTTTCCAACACTGAGCACATTTACATGCACACTAATACTCCTGGATTTCTCCCCAATATTCCAATGTTTTCATGCATGTATACAGGTTAATCTGATTTAGTCTGTTGTTTTACATCTGCGTATGTGTAAAAAACAATATATATAGTAGAAAACAGAAGTGAAGTAGTCAACCATGAATGGAAGACAATAACAGGATGTTTGACTCTACCATAACTACGTACATAAATAGAAATTTGATAACGGACTGAAACGACCAAACCAGGGTTTTTTGATTTGAGTATTTCTGAAGTGCATGAATGCGTCAGATCCGATTATTACAATTATCTGATTACTCCCAGTTATTGGATTTTTATGGTTATGTAATTGGGCTCACTGACAATATTGCTATACTGAAGTATTACCATTACATATTATGGACTAAGTTTTTTTTATAATATAAAACTAATACTAGCCAATGCTAATCACAGAGCACTGCTGAAGTAAGATTTATCTGATGCAACAAATGTTACTGACCCACAAGGATTAAATACAGGATTTGATGAGTGACCAAAACATCAGAATCCGCCGCTCTTCGCCTCAAACACATACTACAGGACGGCTGGTGATTTCATGAGCTCATTAGACTATACACGTTTGCATTTGGAGTTTTTTGACCCAGTGAAGCACCTATAATAACTTTTTCCTACAATAAAAATCACCTAAATTTGCATATGTCTTTTCTCTTTGTAATAAAAATTCAACAATATACATATGAAATGATTCAAATGTACAAAGCCTAATACTGGACCATCATACAAAATTATAAGTCAGAAATAAACTGTGAACCGTGGACAAAAAAAAGCTAAATAAAAAAGGAAATTCAGCAGATATTTTCATATTTTCTAGGTCAGGTGGCAGAAAACGTGACAGCGTGCTAACCACTGTCTCTATATTTGTGCAGGGCAGGTTACTTGAGGCGAAGTCATAAAAACTACATTTCTAAGTGTGTGATCTAATGAGGGTGCGAGGAGGTTTTTCTACTCCCTCCTAATTTATCTTCATTCTCACCTTAACCAGCAGGCGGATAATGTTGTGTTTAATCCCACAATCCACAGCAACCACTTTGATTGGGTTTCCTTTCCCAAAGATTTTGGTTTCCTGGTAGACAGAAGAACAGAAAACACAGAGATTATCGTTTATAGACACCACATTGGGCATAAACAAGGACAGTGTGTTCTGAGTTGGACTACTGTCCTTGTTTTATGTAAAGAGAAAAAAAACTGTTTTGGCAATGTGGATAAAAGTGGTTTGATAAATGTCACCTTGGTTGAAACTTCAGCGACTAAATTTTTCTGGTTGGGGTCCGTTATCTCAACAGGTTTCCCATCAAATTCTATCTTCCCCAAAACTGTACCCTGAGGAGAAGACGTAAGCATTCGTCAGTGATCTACCAAGGGTTGGTAAAAGATGTAGCAGCTCAGATTGCAGTATTTAGAGCACCTTGTCTCTGATGACCTTCGTCAGCATTCTGGTGTCGATTCCAAACAGAGCAGGAACCTTTAAAAATGAAAGTAAAAACTGTAAGTTTACGGGGGCAGACGAAGACTCAGCTCTCGCAAATTGCACAAAATTGCTCGAACGCTGACCTTCTCATCTTGTAGCCACTGACCCAAGGACTTGACCGAGTTCCAGTGACTGTACTCATGACTGTAGTCTTGAACCAGAAGACCAGAAACCTGCACATGTCAAAGATTAGTCCATTACACGAACAGGTCAAAGTAATCCAACTGCAAATCCTGCCCCTGACGTGTCAAGTGTCAAGTGCTGCCATAAAATCCTAACAAGCCAACATAGCAGAGTATTCTGAGTGGATTACATCACAACAGGCCTGGACAGCCAAAAACATGTTGTTACTAGAGAAATGTATCCATGAAATCTGCACATTAAACAGTTGTTGATACATGCAGAGATGCAACTTTGTTTGTGCAAGACTTAGATACACATAGCTATAGGAAAATATTATGTTTTTCAATGACAAACATATAATCCCACATAATTTTGGACTTTTATTGCCATGTATTTGTACAAAAACTCTGAAAAGCTGGAGAATATAATAAATAAGTTACAAGCAAAACAGCTTCGGTCATGAACATAAGACATAAAAAAAAACTGCAAAGTAAATAATGCCAGCTGCATGGTGACACATTTAAAGACCTGGTTTTGTGAGATCATAACCTTAAGAATGTTATTGTGTTATTCCTCCGGTATTATTAACTGCTGTTATGCAACAGTTGTGTAGCAGTTAACTAGTGCACAACAACAAAATCAAACATTCACGTCAAACAAAGCAGGAAGTTTTACCGAGTTCAACGCTACACTATGTACTGTACTTTCACAAAACCCTAACTACTGTTCAGTACCTGGATTCGATCTGACTCCACGTGTTTTCTCAGGCCCAGCTCGTCCAGCTCGTGGGTGTTGGGCACCCCGTAGTTCCCAACGATTGGATAGGTCAGGGTAAGGATCTGACCTCTGTAGCTGGGGTCAGTCAGAGCTTCAGGATACCTAAAAAAAAAGAATCAATGCAACTCATTTACAAAGATACTGTGATATGAGGATGCTGAGGCACATACTGTAGTTATGTAATGCAAATATGAAGCGGTATTATAAATACAGTCCTGTACAAAAGTACTCGGCCAACATTAGGTTAAGTTGTAATGACCACACATACTGTATATGCACTTCTCAGCTTCTGTATTAAGATACAATCTCCATATATATCGAAAAGGTACAACATTAAAAACAAAAGCATCAAGAAGAAAAAAAGCTTCTGTGTATTTAACGTGTCTTTAATCATTTTGTTCGGACAATATGAGATTTATTGGATTAATTTTGTGATGTTTTATACCATATTTCATTCAACACATGTCAAATGTTTCTAAGTGTTTACGATGCTTCTTGTTATGGGGTCACAGTAAATAGTCACGTTAACCTCTAGTACCCATTGGGTTAAATTATTTACGTGTCTTTCAAGGCTGTGCACAAATTTCCTATATTTTGTTGTTGTATTAGGAAAAAATGGAACAAGAATGTAATGTAACTAGAATATAAATATGCATGTTTGTTTCAACCCTGCACAAACAACAAAAAAAGGTGGCCTAAAACCTTTGCATAATACTGTACATCAATACTTCAATATCCCCTATGCTAAATGAGATGAGGTTTATTTTTTGATGGTTAGTTTATTATCATTACTTCTATTCATTTATTTATTTTTTGGAACGTCCATGTCCAACCCTCTACCAAGGTTCATGGAAATGTGAACTGATGGATTTCGTTTAACTGAAAATGAAACTGAAATTAAAGTTTACATGTCTTCCTTGGTGGAGCTAAAAATGTGTTTCGACTAGTGTCAGCATGTCTCCTTCTTACCCAACCAGGCCAGTATTGAAGACCAATTCCCCAGCTACAGAGGACTCATGCCCAAAGGAAAAGCCTTTCATCCTGGTGCCATCCTCCAGGACCAGGTGAGCTGTGTGGGCCTAGAGGGAGTTGAAACATACCAGGGAGATGAAAAGCAAAATCTCACCCCAGAACAATGTATTCCTTCTTCATAAATAGATAAATAGATAGACCAAAGTCAAAAGGTTTGTAACAAATGTGTGTTGCAGACTTTGAGTTTAGGAGCGATGGAAACCTGCAAGCCTATGGGGCATCACGCTGAAGCTGCAGGCCGCTGTGAATTGTGTTCCGAATGCTGAGGCAGACAAATCTGTTCAGGTCAGTTCAGTGTGTGTGTTCGTGCATGTGTGTGTTTGTGACAATATGTGAATACAGTTTGATGTGACCCATAGGAACTTACAGAAATGTTGCTATAGGGTTGATGTATACTTAAAAACTCTCCCTTCCCTTATCTATTTTATATGTGATAATAAAAAGGCTTGTACATTACCTTTACCCCCCCCACCCAGCCACCCACACACACTTACATAGAAATCCTTTTTGAGTACTGAGGATGTGTGATGCAGAAAGTCAGATGTTGCAATAAGGGCGGATCTTAAATGTGATGCAACTCTTTCTGATATTACCTCCCTAGATGTGCTTGATTCCAGTAACTATGCTGACCGCCAGCTTTCCTAGAAGTTTCATCTACTAAAAATGCAGAATCGCTGCTTCCTGTTCAACTTGACACTATAAGTTTCACATCTGCTCAAAATTACACTAGAAATGTGACACCTTTTTTCTGCAAACATGCTGACATAAATACATACCTCAGACAACTGGTTCCTAAAGGGTTTTTTTTATGCTCAGTAGCCACGTGTTAGTTCGGCCTGATCACAATCCATCAGAGGACAATCACCAACGCAATTGCCATTTCTTCCCAGCTGGTTCAAATTCTCAATGGTGCGTTCAAATGCAATCGGAACATGACTGTGCAACTATGGGTTAAATTGTCTTTCGGTTTAAGTAGATACTACTGTTTGTAACTGAATCTATGCCGAACGAAAGAGTAAGTCCCAGTGTTTTCATAAAAACTCTCGTGTGAATATTTCCTCGCTTGTACATTGATCTAAAAGGAATGTTTTACTATTTTACCATTTTTTTCAATTGAGTCTCGTGTGGCGTAGTAGACGCTAAATAACAGCTGTCAAACACAGGCTTTTTCTTACCTTAAAACTAAAAAGCTTTGCTGAGTGGTGTCTCAGCCAGGTAGACGTGTTTCCAACTCTCCTGCCAACCACGCATCCTTGTCTCAGAGATTTAACAGCGCTGCAAGCCAACAGGATTTTTGTCATGTTACCTTAAAGTTACTTTTAGCCTGTAGCAAAATTTCAGTGAGAAGCCGCTCGGTTGAAAAAAAGACTACGGTATACTTTTTTAAAACCCTAGAACTACGTGTAAACTTTCCCTGCTGATGAATGAATGGGTTTGTAGCTTCCCCCTCGTGCCCTCACAGAGGATCAACACGCCGCTCCAATGCTCTTCCTGATTGGTCGCCGGGTCGTTGCTTTTCTCACCACAAAAAGCGCGTAATTTTGTCACTGGCTTCCGAGAAAACGTCCACATTACGTAAGGGTGAGGAGGATTGAATCAGCTCTCAACTCCACAGTTTGTATTACTTTACGATAAATGTAACAATAAATATCCTTGCATAATTTTAAAAAGACAAATAACACCTAAAGGAATAGAATCTTTCTAAATTGAAATTGGTATAAATCCTCAACGTTGTCTTTTCTTCAATTACGTCACTGATAGGAAACAAGGAAATGATGAATATTAAACTTTTACAAAACATACAGTATATCCCACCAATTTATATTGTTGAAAATACTTAGATATTGAAAAAACATGTACATTTTGTAATCAAGAACCACTTCTTTACTATTATTGCCCTAATTCTCTTTCTTTTTGGGCCCATCTTACAAATTACATTTCTTCCAATTTAATCAGGACCGCTGAAATTACAGATAGGAATATAATTACACATTTTGACCATATAAATTCTAAAATATTATTCTTAATCAATCTTTTTTTTTATTTCATTAGGGAAATTCCATATCCATAAACATAAATAATTGAAAAAAGTAAAAAAAAATTTAATTTTCATGTGTAAATCCACATTTTATTTTAATTAAGTATCCCTAATAAATTCCAAAAAAAGCAACAAATCCATGAGTATATGTATGTACCATGCTCCATTCTTTAAAATGGAATGATCACATCCCCTTTTCATTTTTGTGCTGTCTTTTTTATTATATTGTGTCTATGATCTGTTGATTGTATTGTTGTGGTTCTTTAATAAAGTTTGTTAAAAAAAAAAAACACACTCCCACATCCACAGCTTTGGAGATACTTAGTACTTACTGTCCCTCTGTGATAAAGCGATGAAAATACAACCTTTGACTTAATTATGACTTGTGTGCAGACACGTGGGCAATCACTTTTTAACTGAAATAAGATTAATTTTCAATAAGATCACTCCTTTCAATAATAAGTAACATAAACTGAGAGCACGTGATGCTGAAAAGCAATTGGTATTCCAAAAAGAAGGTTATGTTGAAAGGCTGCCGTATTAGCTTTCTACAGATTGTCTAATAATTACTTCCAAAACTACAAATTAATTCAGAAAAGCATAAAAACAGTAAGCACGGGCTATGAAACAATCCCCTCACAAGGCTGAAGGTTTTAAGGTTTTCTGCTCGATACAGAAAACTTATTTTTTTTCAAGTAGTCAGTACATGATGAGATACTTAATATAAACCTAAATATACATAGAAATTATTTAATAGAAAATGTATGCTGGCTGTATATGAATGCACCTGCTTAGAGCAAATGTGTACCGCTTGTAGTGCAACAACTTTTCAAGCCTTTTCTTTGCGGCCAGTGCCCTGCAGGGGAAAAAAAAAAAAAAAACGGCAAACTGACCATGGAAAGGCTCAATGGTGGTGGGATTAGAGAGGTCTGTGCATTTGCTGATGACTGCAAGACTAGTCCTCTGTGGAGAAGGCTGCCTGACTGCCACTCTGCTGGGTTCAGCAGTCTGAACAAAGTGGGTGTGAGTAAAAGAACTGCTGTAGATTAGACAGTTCCTCCACAGTCCTGAAATTGGACTTGCAACAATAAACGGTTCCTTCTGTATTCTGTAACTTTGTGAAGTATTTAATGGCCTATGCAAATCTTAAGCATAAAAAAGGTGCACGTCAGAGAATTACCTTAAATTCCGACCATTTATCTCCTATATAGTGTATAGGCTTCATCATATGCATGTTAATGTCTGATTAATTTCTGACTGTGAACATCATCTGCATTTGTTTAAACTTAAGACCCCTGCTACAGAAATCAGTTCCAAAATTTTGCCTGTGTTCCTCTTTCTCTGTGGAGCAATGCTGACATCCAGTGGTGATGTTTGATAAAAGAAAAAGGGCTCAGTAGGTCTGGAGTCAGTAAACAGTGTCGTAGTGACACACTTCATGTGAAGGTGACAGTGAAGCGTTATATAGTATGAGTTATACTCTCAAGCAAGAGGCTCAGGGTGTCATTTAGCTGCCAGTGTGTAGCAGAAGTTATAACGGTTTGACAGCTGACCTGAAACCTACACTGAGGTCTTCAAATAGTGCAAACTGTGTGTACTTTTGTTATGGAGGAAGTCATGCATTAAAGAATGGTTAAAGTTAAACTGTATTATCATTCACACTACTTCCTGAGCAAGATGTTTATTGTCTATCAAAGATGTTAGCGGTGAAGAACACCTGGTCCTCCACACGCTATGAAATTTCAATAAATTTATGATCAAATATTCAGCAAAATAACCCAAAAACTGAAGCAGCAAAACACAGGTAAATATATACTGTAGGTAAGTATATACTGGACAACACTGATAATCCACCTGTATTTAACAGAGTGGTGTTGAAACATTAATTTGCACAGTTGCAAGTTATAGGTTAATTAGTGTTTCTTTATTGTTTTCTCTGGAGAACAGCATAAGTATTGGACAATGTCTCCCTGAACTGTCCCTGTGAAGTTGAGGTCATTTAACAATTAACTGGACATTTATCTAACCCCAACCCCAGGTAACAATGAAAGACAGATTGACCATGCTCTACAGTTCACGTCGTGCATTACACTGGATTCCAGAAAAGAATACATTAAAACCTCTTACATGCATTTATTGAAGCGCTTACTTAGATAACACTGTAACCACACAACAGTCGACATTTGTACAGCACTGTGCAAAAACCTTAAGCCAACATTAGCTTTGTTGCTTTAGTAAAGTTTTAATAACCATACATATGCCTTTCTCAGTCTCTGTATTTAGATCCAATCTGGATATACAGTATGTGAAGTATGTACAGCAGGAAAACAAGTTTCAGAGTGGTAGTATTTAGTGTGACCTACCTTTGCATTCAACATGTCTTTAACCCTTTCGTTCAGACAAAATAAGATCTGTGGCATTTATTTTCCAGTGTCTTATACCAGATTTCATTCAATACATGTCAGATGTTTCTAACTCTGTGCAGATTCTTGTCATGGGGTCAGAGGTCACATTAAATAGTGTTTTTAACCTTTAGAATTCATTTAATTCAGTTAGTCAGTGTGTGTCTGTGCACACATTTCCTGTATTTTCTTCCATATTGGAAGAAAAGAGGATGAGAAATACATATGCATACTCATTTCAACCCTTAAAAAACAACAAAGCTAATGGTGGCCTGAAACTTTTGCACAGTAGTGTATATATTTACTAAAAGCTTTATGAGTTGTACAGTATAGTACAAATTCACTTCAGTTGTGAGGGAATTTAGGTGTGCTGAAAAAAGCTGAAAGTCACTGAAAAAAAGGTGAAATCTAACATTATCTATCTTTTTATTCTGGCTGCCACTTGCATCATGTTGTTTCTCTTTATGGTTTTCTTCCATGTACACTCCTCCAGAATCACTGTACAGCAGATCTGTAAGCCTGACACACTTTATTAAATTGCAGCTAAAATGACATAGTCAGTCAACACAAGTGCATATACTGTACATTCAGTAAGAAAATGGAGCAAATTAATGCATAACCAAGAGTTAACTATATCACCATCAGACATAAAATGTAATTTCCTATACCATTATGACACAAATAAGGTGAATGTCGAAAACCTTAAAAACCTATTAACTAATACTTAATAACTATTTTTCTGGTTCCAAATTAATTTTGTCTACATTTAACCTTTCTGAAGTTAAGATTTATTATTGTTCATTATAATATTATCCTCTGCATTTTGCATTTGATCATGAAATCCAGAATTTTCCTGTATTTAATTTATGAATTTTGTCAATGTTTAGCAAAGCTCAGAGTCAATTCATAGGTTATAATACCAAAGCAGAAAAAAAACTGAAGAAAAAGTGACTTTATTTATAAAATATATGATTAACTGAATGGAAAAAGAAACATCTACAACCACTATCATTTGTCAAACTACATGGGTTTTATTAGTGAATCAATACTGAAGTATGTGACATGTCTCCACATTCACTATGGAGCCTCTTAACATCCAAAGAGGTCAGTAAAAATCTGCGTAACTGCATCTTAACTGAATTACATAAGTGTATTGATAGGATTAGAGGTTGAACAGTTATTAAACATTTTAGATCAGTAGATGCTTTTGGTCACTGGTAGCTGTTTAGTATCAACTGCATCTCAGAAAATATACATACAGGCATAATAAAGGTTACACTCACGTAGTTTAACCCATATATCTTTATTATTAGTATCATAATTTGCAGTATAATAACATATACATGTTGTCATATGTGCGAGTGTTTAAGAAGTCTGTGCTTTCATATTTCCATACTAATTATATCCAGGCTTCAACCTGCACTCTGATGAGCTGAATGCACAACGTTGTTTTAGCATATTATATTTTTGATGCTGTCTTCCTCTGTTTGTTGGTCCAGACAGTTAAATTATGTCTTCAAAAACATCCCTTGGCAGATAGCAGCTCTCAATAGTCACAAGAGTATATAAAATGGAAAATTGCTAGGTGATGATTGGGAGAATATGAGAAGCCTGTGTAATATATATGGCTCTTTATTACTGGGAGGCTGTGATTAGCTGCTTTTTAAATTCCTCTCCTGATTGGCCGGGCTGAGGTCTAATGAGCCCTTGTGTCTGTCCTCAGCGGAGGGACACCACATTGTCTGCGGTTTCAAGTGTAAGTTTCAGATGTTGATCAAGCTTAAGAGAGGACGTAAATAGACAGGCAGGCTGCCTCCCCTCTTGTTGCCAGGTTTCCAAGCCTCGGCCCTGAGATGACGGAAAATAAACATGACTCATTCTGATGATCTATGTCGTCCACTGTAGGATCGGGCTGATATTTTCGATCAGTCAATAGAAATATACAGTCTTTAATGCAGATGCGTATGCTGTTTTTTGGTTTTAAAATAGTCTTTTTGATTTTACAAGCGGTACTTTTATGAATCAAGATTGTAAGGTGCATTTAAATATACAGTAATGTGCAGCTTTGAAAATAATTGTTGGACCACTTTTGTGTGGTTCGGGAATGCATTTTCTGTCTCTTCCTTTGTGGAATCAGACTGCATGCTCTTCTGGAGGCTGCAATAAACAGGTATTTTTTCCAAGTCTCACTGTCTTCCTCATCAAGATGAACCAAAACGTCTGTATCCATCCCTATCACAGCTTTCTCGTGGTTGAGCTAGTCATTAATTATTTCTTTGATGATGTCTCTTATTCTTATGGTATGTTTCAATCTGTTTGTGTTTCTATGCATGCTCTATTAAAAGTGTTTTGAGATTTTATCATTCATATTATAATTTGCTATAGTTATTTAACGTTCAAAGACCTAAACAGTCTCGACTACAGTTATCTGTTTAGTAACTTTGGATCCATTAATCCTATCAATGCCTTTAAATAATTAAGGTAAAATGCAATTTCTCACCTTTTCAATGGCATCAGATGCGTTCTATTTAGACCTCCAGACTGTCATCTTCAGCAACATCTATTCACAATAAAACCCATGTACTTTGACAAATGACAGTGGTTGCAGATCTGTGTTTTAGTAATATACTTTACTGAAGAATTCACTTTTTTAAAATTTCTTCTCTATTTTGATATAATGACCTGTGGATGTACTCTGAGCTTTATGAAAACTTTTATAATCAGTAAATTAGGCGTGGGAAAATACCTGATTTTGACTGAAAAAAGGCCAAATGTAAGGTTAATATTACAGTAAACGTGGATAAATTACATAGAAAAGGTTGTAGAGAGAAAAAAACTCACCACAGACATGGTTCTAGTTAACGCTTACACAGTTTGATCAGTTTCAAAGAAAGATTTATACAGAATTTTAACATCAAAATCAATTTAGACATTACTTAAGAATGAAGTATCTTGATTTTTCTTGTGTAATTTTAGTTTTTCAATTCAATCACCCTTTGCATCAGTTAAATAACTCTTGAAAAGTGGCACATCCAAACCTCCATCAGCATAAATTTGTCGATATATGACTATTATGACCATCTTTAGAGCTGGTCTTTGCTCTTGTCCTAATTGAGCGCTACAGAATAAACTGTCACATAAGAAGAAGGCTCCGCATAGCGTCATCATTCTTGTTTTGGGCGATGGCATCATGGCATGAAGACAGTATGTGATTGTCCTGTCTTCCTCTGAAGTGTAAAAAGAAGACCAAGTCGTCACCGGGAGGAGACTGTTCCTTTGGGCCGGTGTCAGATGACTATCCACTGTAGTGATGTAGTTGTCCCCAGTACAACAAAAAAAAAAAGGGGGGGGGGCAGCTTTGTTTAGCCTGCCCCCATCTAATCCCTGTGTGGCCAGTGGAGGGCTTTTGAGAGAACGAGCAGCGAGAGACAGGGAGCATAGAGGCCACAGAGGCTGCATCAGCCCCCTTAAGGAGCCATGGCCCCCGCTCTTCGAAATCCCAAGAAACTTCACACCTCTCTGCAGGGACTATAAATAGGCTCCATCTGTCCCCCCAGGCTCAGTTACAGCCTCATTCCTTTTGGAATGGTTGGAGGGCAGGGAAGGAAGCACTCATGGCTTGAAAGAGAGGTGGTGGTGGTGGTGGTGGTGGGGGGAGTGGGGGCATCCAGAATCCAAAATCTACTCTCTAGTCATCACAGCTGACAGGGTGACCTCTGCTGCATGTTTCATGGCAAAGGAAGCCCATCGCTGCTCTCTGCCATTTCCTACCCTACAGCCCTCCTCAGAGGCAAAATGCCAGTGACCCGGGAGCTTCCACCATGATCGGAATCCAACACCACACTGCACTCATGGCATGACTTTTTTTTTTTTTTTTCCCCCCAAGCTTGAGTTGTCTACATTTCATTGATCATGCTTAACGCGAGGGTAGAACAAGCTCTATGTCTTACAATGATTCTATTCTTCACTCTCATCCTCCGGTTCGTGTTTTAATTTTTTTCGTGCCAGAAACAGGATTAACATTTCTCTGGTCTACAGTCACATCAGGTTCTGGTTAGAAATTCGAAGAGCTTCAGGCCAGATTTAAGAATATTATGAATGCCCGACAACAAGCAGACATCAGCGCTTCAGATCACACATCGTTCCTGAGAGGAGACTGTTATAGCATTTGTCCTGAAGCAAACCCAGAGGTGCTATTACAAAATGCCCCGCTTGCCACCCCAAGGACAACGCCAGAGGGTGAAGAGGTGATGCATGGAAGACGGATTCCAGCCAAAACAATGTCACCAAACACCTCCTCTGCTCATCTCTGGTATATCCTCAGTCTAAACCTAAACCGTTTTGATCCTAGCTGATAAAGATCAATCTAATTTTCTATGTTCTTTGTATTTTCTCTCTGTTCGTGTGAAATTTTTACTTTTTTTTTTTTTTTTTAGCCCACAGCATCGTTCTCTCAGCTGCAATATCTCTGAAGTATGCAGATGCAAATTAGGTGAAATCATTTAAATATAAAGAAGCAGACAGCTAACAATAGTGTTTTGTTAATACACACTCCATTTTGTACTCCCCTTTGGTTTTTACATTCTACTATTGCTGACACTTAATTGTCCCAATTTTCTTGTAGCGATCAGTGATGCTTAATTTGACATTATTCCTTGGTTTAAACTGGGAAAGAAAGAAGGAAAGCATGTGATGAGTTGTGCTAAAAATGAACAAGCATGACCATATCCTACAATTGATAAAAGATTCTCCATCAATGAGGAACGGAAGTTACTGTTGTTAAATTAGATTAGATTAGATTAGACTGCATTACATTACATTACATTACAACACATTGCATTACATTACATTACATTAGATTACATTAGATAACATTAGATTAGATTACATTACATTAGACTTTATTGATCCCACAATGGGGAAATTTAATGGTTGAGGCAGCAACAGAATAAAGTGCAAGAAAAAAAGTGTACAAGCATAAGGACAGTGCAAATAACAAGATAGTACAAAAGCAAACAATATAAAATAAAAAATAATAATAGTAATGAAAAACTAAAAAATTATACAGACTATATACATATTTACAACGGAGGGGAAATTCCAAAAAGGCAGGGGGTGACATGATTTATGATCCTATAGGCTTTTCTCAGTAAGGACCTTTTAGCTACAAGTGCTAGTAGATCAGTTATGAATAAAATTTCTCACTAAAATAAGGAGCATAATCTGAATTAGAAAGGCTGAAGTTGTGTCTGAAATCACTCCAACTAAACACTAATAGCGAGCTTCAACATTTTGCATCAGTTGGTGAATTCTAACATGTTATAATGCAACATATTGTGTTGTAAAAATGTCATAGGGTGCACAATATAAGATAACATGAGTTGTAAGTTGAGTCGACTACATAGAGCAAACTTTTTTCCTGCTCAAGAGCCAAAAACTCAACCAAAATCTTCGTAAAAACTCCAAATGCCATCAAATGCACTTTGCTGGATAGTTTGGGAAAGGCAGATATACAGAATAATAATTTTCACTGCACGTTTGTACAAGACTAAAAAATAATGAACTCACTGTGTAGTACATTTCTTGTTTAGATATTTGCAAAATATCAACACTTATTGTTTTGTTACATAAGAATAGTTAGTATTTAATAAGTGCTATTACAGGGCAATTCTACCACTTTAGAGAGCCCCTTCTGAGCAAAGTATATTAAGATTACAAGTAATGAAGGAGCAATGACACCCTATTTACTAAATCAGCAGTGGGGAGGCATAGTCTCATCCCTTTCACTTTCGCCCATGGCATCTGACCTCAGTGGTCAATGGTGACAAAATCAATGACATCAGATGAGTCACAGTTTGTGATAAAGAACAACCACAAATAACCAGTTTCATGTAAAGTTCCCTGGACTGCATTTCATGTCTCACATAATACACGTCACTAACTTGCACTTTGAGAGCAATGTGAAAAAGTATTAAACGAAGTAAAAACCACTACAGTCTTGAAGCTGCAGAGACATATACAGCAACTCTGAACAGATCGTTAAAATATGCAAAAATATGTTTTAAACTGACAAACATCATTATGTGCAAATGATGCATAATTCAATTGGAGTGAAAAAATCTATCCTCTTGCCATTGATTATAATGCAATTTTGGGTAAAACCAGAGGGGGCAGGACTCCACTTTTCAGGATTTTACAGAAGAAAAACTGTTAACAAATGGTCAAGTAGTTACAGAATAAGGCATTAATAAGTACTTTATAATGACTAATAAATATCCAATAGTCGACTCATCTTTATGCTAATTAATGCTGATTATATTTACCAAAGTGAAATGAAGTAGGCGATATTATCCAGTTGAGCCAAAGTGTTAAATGGGCACAGGTCAAATAAAAACATCAGTAGCTATGACAGCTGTCATTCAAGGTCTCGACCCCAGCTGTTATTTATAGACCAGTATTGTTTGAGCCTGTAGGACAGGCTAACTAGTGACCTTGCTGAGTTAGTGTTAAGTAGTAGCTAATTTAATATTTTATAGTAGCTATATAATAGACGCTTTCCCTCTGTCCTCCTCTCCCTCATATGGTTGCATTTCACTGAGTTTTAAATGAACACCAATGACCCATAAAAAGCAGCCTCTGCCCATTTTCACAGTTATAGCGTATAAACTTAACCCCAGATGCTCCACTCAGCAGCATGAAGGTTGTAGCGTCATGTATAAGGAAACAAAGAAAGGAAAACAGCCTTGTGTGACCTGTTGACCTTTAAATAGAACTCCTGCTTCCTCTTCCAAGATTTCAGTGTCATGAATGACAGAGGCAGTGTGCGGATGTGGCTGTTGAGATTGTTCCTCAGCTTGCGTATGTCAGTGCCTTGCCCTTAAACAGCCCCTCCTTCTTAAAGACCTGACCTCACATCTACACTATGGCTTTCCCCGAGGAGCCGGACACTCATTATGAATAAGTGAAGGGTGGCAAGTTTAGAAGATCGTTTATCTTTGCTAATGTGATACGCTGAATATGCTAGTGACCGTAAACTGAAACGTCTTTAGACACTTGGTTGTTTAGGCTGATGGGGTAAACATTAACAGCACAGAGGAGAATTATTCTGCACAGTGGGATAGTAGAATATGGGAAAAAGGTAGTGAAACAACAGCAGGTTGGTTCTGTGCGAATACTACAGATTATGTGAATTGATGCACTTCCGCAGGATTTAAAAAAAATCATTATTTCAATCCATTACATCTGAAATCAACTGTGCAACAATGATCTCACTGACTAAACACTGTAGATTGTAAACTATAATAACCAGAAAAACCACCGCTAAACTCGCTGCACTTCCATTTTTTAATTTTCACACGCTGACCTGCCATCACATCTTAATAAAGCCCAGCTCTACCACACTGCAAAATCCATTAAGATTCTATAGAGCTCAGATTGGCCTGCAGCACAGGTGCAAGGACTGGGGCAAAGTTTCTATAGGGGGAGGGAGTGAAGGGAAGTCAGGCTCTGAGAAGGTGCAGCGGGGTGCTGGGGTGAGCCCAGATGACAGCTGAGGGACTGAGGCTTTCTTTGGCTTGGCCTTGCAGAGATGGGGTCAGTGAAAGCAAGTGGAGGCCGTGGTGGTGGAGGGGTGTGTAGGGTGGAGGAATTTATGCAGTTCCTTCGTCACCGGGCCCTGTCATGGTGGCGGCGGTGGGGGCAGGGCTGCACTGTTGGCACTGGGGGACAGATATAGACAAGAATTAAGGAGACAGAATTTGCCCTCTTGCAGCCTTGTCTGGGTTACTGGCATCGGCAGCTGAAAGCCCCACTGGATCTCCGGCTCTCTGTGCTTTTACGTCACATCCTCCCGTGGGGTGGTGGCGATCATTCACCCCCACCAGCACAGAGACACAAATTGAACACAGGTGCCGTTCAACCCAACACACAATTACAGTCACTATAAATACACAATGGCTCCTCATTAGATCTGAACAATACTATTTCTACCACCTGTCCACCTGATCTACTGACAAATATCCAAATTCACTTTAAATGTTTCTTTCATGTTTCTTTTTCCTCACGAAATAAATCACCACAGTCTATAAATTTCTGTGACACGTGTATTAATTCCTCCTAATAATTATTAAGAGGGACTTCTTCTTCAGACGCATCCCTCCCAATTAAAATGTGGCTTTGTGAAATCAATAGCTGTGTGTACCTTGAGAAAATAACTTATTGGATGCAAAAAAGAAGTAAGACTTTTTACAAAAGATGGCAATCATTTTTAATTTTATATCGAAAATCTACCAGCACACCAGGTTGACTGATTTCCCTGTATTCAAGCTGGGCTTGGCATGATCTGTGAGTAGTGATGCTACCCTTTGTCTCCCTCTGTATCTTTGATTACTGCAAAACATATTTTATTTATTAATTTCTTACTAATATTATGTTTTATATATTTGTATTTATTTTTCCACTTTCTTTTGTCCTGTCATTGTGAGCTCATTCCATATTTACTTTGCCAACTCTCAACAATAATATTTAAATGTTATAATAAGTGTGTAATCCTTTGCAACACACCATTAGTCTAAAAAAGATGAAGTAGCTGGAGAGCCTGGCAGAATTTAGGTCAGACATGAGTTGCAGGCAGTGATAAACGGAACTGTTTTGAATCATTATGAGGTAAACAACCGTGAAAATAAAAACAACAACATAAGTCTTGCATGGTGCTCAGAGAATGAGAGGCTTGATTGAAGAGATGAAGGTGGAAAAAAAAAAACCCAATCAAATGTGGTGGCTGTGGGTGTGTGAACTTTTGGAGACTTTCATCCCAGATCTGCACTTGTGCTTATCATTTCTGAGAAACGCTGTTTACTTTATTATTTCTAACCTGTCACCATCAGTTGTATCTGACAGAGGTTGATGTTTACCAGTGTAAGAAATGTTATGCAATTCTACACTCGATATGTTCGTTGCTTCTCGTGCGAAATGCAATCTCCCGCTCGGAGCTTTTGATTTCAAGTTTTGATAGTAAATTACTGCGTTGCATTCTAATTAACGATTAGAATGTTATCACATTACATACGCATGGCATCTTCAAACTGTAAACAGCTATATCAATTTTAAATCGTCAGGGCGGGTTCCTAGATGGGACTAGATTGAGCGTAATGGCGCGCAGGCTGTGCGTAAACCTGGATGCGTAAACCTCATGTCTGGAGGAAATCGCATGGCCCCAGCTAACCTTTAACACCGTTTCCAGTGTTTTCGTTTTAGATTATTGATATATGACATAAATAAACCCTCTCTGGCCCGTAGCCCTGTTTTCCATGTTTAGAGAGTGCCCCCCTCCACACACACACCCCTCCCATCTCCAAGCCAATCCTTTCGTGGGGCCAGCGTTGACGGGGGTCATGAGGAAAAATAGCCTCATATATATACGCCCAGACGGTGATTTCTTGCTCCGAGTCCCCTCCACTCTGTGCTGCACTCCTTGTGTTGTCACCCGAACCGGGAATTGTCTGTCTTTCAGGAACAGATTTGTTCAACTATAAACTGAAATGGCACCCAAGAAGGACCCTAAGGCGGCTCCAGCCAAGAAGGCCGAACCCGCACCCGCACCTGCACCAGCACCCGAGCCAGCCCCCGCTCCTGCAGCCGCTCCTGCCGTCGACCTGTCCGCTGTGAAGGTATAGAACACCTGGCCTGACCGCATGAGATCCGCTGTAGGGAGGGATGGAGATAGGATGATGGCTGCGCAGGAAGAACCGGATCTGACTTTGTAGCATGACTGAGCTAGACTTTAACCGTCATGAAGAGGCCCCAGAGAATTTATTTTTTCCTTTTTTTTGTTTTTATTCCATGTAGTGGAAAAAAAATAATGTGAGGCCATGTGTACAACAAGACTGTTGTGGAGACTTTGGACATAACTTTACCCACAGTACATTAAAGTACAGTGGGCCTGTACCTTAACCTGTTCATTCATTAAGAAAAATGATAGTCAGTGGTCAGTTGTCATTCATTTTTACCCTAATATAACTGACCAAGTAACAGATGAATGAATCTAAATATCTATCACTTTATATTTAATGGATCTGAAGTTGCAGAAAGTTGTAAGGGGCACACGTGTAGAGGACTGAGGAGAATGACCAGAACCATGGAGAGCTCACCATGACTTAGGCCATGCCCCCTGCTCTCTGGATTGGACTGTGGTGCAGTGACTAATGTGTGATGGCATTGCAAGGTGAACCAAATGTGGACATGTTAATGTAGCTAAAGATGGACCATCAGATCGAGTACCCTCCTACCCCAGTTAATTTTGGCAAAGAGACAAATTTAATCCTAGTTTAGGCCTAATTAATTAAGTGAGATTAGGGGGAAATGCCTGGTTATCTTAGTCAATGTGCAACGGTTAAAGATGAAATTGCATGTCAGAACTAATGAGCTTTATGTATGTTTTGTACTGAAAAACTAACATGCTCGTTTTGTATTGTCTCATAGATTGATTTCAGCGCAGACCAGGTTGAAGGTAAGAAATTTTTGTTTTGAAAATACAATGAAACTCAACTTATCTCTTGGCCCGTATTTCGGCAAATTAGTAAAGTTAGCATCACAGAAAAAAAGATATGAAGCCAAGAAATAAACACGCCTGAAAGCTAAACAGCATCTAGAACAGAAGGCTGGACTGTGACCCAGTTTCGGTCTGATACATAATGTTTATGGAAAATAATAGGTTCTATTATTTTGACATTACATAAGAAAATGAGAGGTTTAATCTGAGTAGCTAAAGCAAGAAATTGTACCTTTAAAACATCAGGAACATGTCAATGTCACATTTTGCAGTACTTAAATGTACAGAGCATGTAAATACAGACTTTTACAGTGAACAACTGTCAGATTTCACCTAAAGTAAATACAATAACAATAATGATAATAATAGTTAGATCTATGGTATACATTTGCTTGTTTTAGATAATAAATTAGGGAAAAAAACTAAATACAGTACAATTTAACCATGGTTAGGGACCGCTGATCTAAAGGCTTTTATCACTGATGATTCAAGGCTACAGTGTTCCAATACACCCAATCCCGCCATCTACACAAATGGCATAATTATTTTATTGGCCGCTTGGTGGTGACGATAAAACTTGTGTCACTGGATCAAAAATATCCAACCATGTGACCACAGCAGCCAAACGTTTCAGAGAATGAGAAGAAATTTTTTTCAAAAAGACACAGATACCCCCAGATCGGACGTTGGTAAACTTGTTTTCTGACAGGCTGTTTGTAACGCTGAAGTCAGCATTTCCTACTTTTACTCAGCTCAACCCCAGAAGGCCTTGCCTTTAAAAGGAGGGGGCTCAGATTCTCAGCTATGTTTATCAATTCCAAGGTGGTCTTTTAAAAGAGCCTATAGCCCTGCTGAGAGAGAGAGAGAGAGAGAGAGAGAGAGAGAGAGAGAGAGAGAGAGAGAAGGTGACAGCTGAGACTGAAATAGAACGAGGGGTGACTAAGCTCAGTGGGTTTGTCCCATTCAGCCCCGTAACTCCACGACCCATTGAGATGACTTGGACTCTTGTCACTTTGGATAAGAGCTGCCTCCACCTGCTGGCAGCGACATTCAATGAAATAAAACCCACAGTCTTTCACTCAGCACTACAGAAAAAAACACACTGATCCTTTAAGAAAACACTGAATGCCTTCTTACTTACAAGAAAATCAATCCAAAATGTCAGGGTATTATTAATAATGCAAATATCGTTTCTCTACACCAATACTTTTATGGCTTGTAAGGAGAGTGTAGGAGATTTTAACCCACTGAGTATAGATTTTTACACATGAAAACATCCAAATGAAGTCGATTTATGACTGTGTGGGAAACTGATTATATAGATAAGAGATAAAAATCAAATCTATCCCATGCATGTTTTATATAAGGTACTGTGTCAATGATGGGTAAAATAGTGGAAATAGCTGAAATCAACCATTGCGTTAAATAAATGATGACATCCTCATCGTCCTCCTATTCCAGACTACAGGGAGGCCTTCGGTCTGTTCGACAGGGTGGGTGACAACAAGGTGGCTTACAACCAGATCGCCGATATCATGCGCGCTCTTGGACAGAACCCCACCAACAAGGAGGTGAACAAACTGCTGGGAAACCCCTCAGCTGACGGTAAGAGTCATGATAACACTGTATCAGAAAGAAGCTACGTTTTAGATGTTCTGTGCTAAGCATCCAACTAGGGTTTTTATACAGAAGCAATAACTGAAGGCTTAGCAGCAGGTTTTAGACCAGGGGAGCACAAAACATACAGCAGTTAACGATAAATCTGTGTGTGTTGATATAACTTTTTTTTCCTATATTTCCATATTCTTTACTGGCAGCTCAATAAATAACTGATTAGCCCATGCATCTCTGGAAACATCAAGTATAGCTGTTTTCATAACACTCTTCCTAGATTTCATGAGAAAACACACTTTCACATTGCAAGCCCAGTACATTTGTGAAGACACATGACTCATTTCCCATTCCTCGAAGACTAATCATCAACATTTTCTCAGAGTAAAAAGATGTGTCACAAAGCATGTTTCCTGGAAAAAACTAACTTGGAAAAAAATAATGAGCAGACTAAAAAAAAACCCCTCCTTGTGCTACCAGCTAGTGGCCACAATAGTCACTCATTGTATGCTTCATTGCACATACAGTATGACTGTGGGAGATACTGGCCCTGAAATGAGACTTCTTTCAGTTTGCTGTACTTATTCTTCTGGCTGCTTCCGTTTCCTTTTCGTGCAGACATGGTCAACAAGAGAGTAGAGTTCGAGCAGTTCCTGCCCATGCTCCAGACCATCATCAACAGCCCGAACAAGGCAGGATTTGAAGACTACGTTGAGGGTCTGCGTGTCTTCGACAAGGAGGGCAACGGCACAGTGATGGGCGCTGAGCTGCGTATCGTCCTGTCAACACTGGGTGAGTAAAGCAGCGGTGTGTTTATGTGCTTGTGTGGGTCATTTTGCATGTGTTATAGTGTTAACACATGATGGTTTCTGTCTCCCCCTGCAGGCGAGAAGATGACTGAGGCTGAGATTGATTCTCTCATGGCAGGACAGGAGGATGAGAACGGCTGTGTCAACTACGAGGGTGAACACAAATTCTAATATATTCTATTTTTACAGTGTAAAACAGTGCTGAAGTTTACATGTTGTCTTGTGTATCTTCATGTTTCATTTAAGATATTTTATTTTCTCCACACTCACTACTTCTTTTTTCTTCTGCAGCCTTTGTGAAGCACATCATGTCTGTGTAAGGACCCTGCCACTGCGGTGGTGAGCATCATATACAAGCAGACCCCATGGTGTCATGACATCCACTCACTGTTTCCTGTAACACCTGTGGAAACGGGGGGAACAATGGACAATGAGATGTCACTTCTGAGTCCTTTTTTTTTTTTCTCTGCACTCTTTTTTTTTTTTCCTCTTTTATCCACAACTGGTGCTTTTTTTCCCCTCTCTTCCTCCTCCTCTTCCTCCTGCTGTTCCGGAAGCCATCCCCATTTTTCATGAGACGCCTCTTCCTTATCTTCAACAAAGTACCCCTGCCTCGTTGGGGGGCTTTTGTCGTCACTGGTTTTTACAGTGTAATAGTGATGGAGCTGTAGGTAGGTTCTGTCAAATACTGTTTAGCTGAAGTGACTGTTTGGCCCAGGACTGGCCACCAAAATGAATCACTCCTCCCCTAAACCCGGTCCCTAAGTCTTAACTTATTGTACTCCACTCTGTCAGTCCACAATAAACCTTTTCCAAACTCCCATTTTAATTCTTAATGTTTGACTGTTGTTTGATCCCAGATATGTATGTCTTGCCTTCTGAAGGGAATACAGTACTTCAGCGTCAATTTTTTGTCCTTTTTATTGTCATTAATTATTGTAATTTATGTCATATCAACAAGAGAAAAACTGCGTACATCTATTTGAACTTTTAAATACATTTACAGTTGCTGTAGGTTGGAGCAGGAAGTGGGAAGTGGGGAGGGGGGGCACACGGAGATGGGGAATGCAGAAAAAACACAGAAGCAAACGAACAGTTGCAGGTGAGGGCAGTAATTAGGCAGAAGGCAGGATATATCACAAATGGTGTCTGAAAAAGAAACTAGATCACCCAAACACTTTTTCCTAACAGATGTAACAGGATCCATGGGGTTGGTATACGTTTGTTCATGGAGTGTCTTTTTAATGTTTTTTTTTTTTTCAAAATATTTTTTTTTCCACTTTTCCTCGTCCACATATTGCAACAGAACATCCACGTACGGTAGCATCCGTCATAAAACGGCATGGGATTGGCACCACACACACACACGCACACATACACACAGACAGATTTCAGAGTAGCTGCATCTTCTGCTAAAATCTCAGCTTTTGCCACCTGTAGCTTCGTCCTCCGCCGGTCAGACAACAGACAGTCCTGATAAGAGCGACATGTTAGTAGAGTCATTCATTCACGTGAGCTTATTATCTGCGACTGTGACGACAAGGTACTGTTAGCCGTTTCCTTTTTCGGATGGAGGTCTGGTGGAATGAAATCCCGCTCCGGCTCCGGTTCCAGTGTTTAATATTGTTCCGATGTGATAACAGGCGTCTATAGAGAACTACTGTGAAAGTACAAGTGTATGATGCTCTTCAACAGGACTGAGATGCATTCCTTAGCAACACCAAATCAGCTGTCTGACATTGTCACCAAGCATTACACTGTAAACAACTAATAACTACAAAACATTAACTTTTAATTTACTCAATAATTGAGGAAATAACTTACTAAAATCCTTCTTTTAAATTACAAAATAGCCTCTTTTAATATTAGAATCAATACATGCTGTTGTAACATGACCTAGTTCTTGCAATAATGCAATTTTACAGGTATATTTTATAGCCATATTGTCATTTCCTTTTAAAATGTTTTTAAGGACATGTAGATGGCAAGGAACTTGTATTTTTATACACGTTTCTGTATATATTCATTAGATATATTATATATTGAATGACAAGAATGACTTGCAGTAAGGATGCTTGGTTTGTTAAGGGGGGGGTCTGGAGTCCATGCACATTTACTGAGCAGGAACGACACGTGCTGCGTGGTGTGCCGGCCACATTACTTCCTACTTAAAGAAGAATAAAGGCTGTGGCTTCTTTAAAACACTGATCCAGAACCAGTCGAGCCAATGCCTGGTACTTAGACCTGGTCCAGACCGCTTCAAATTTACCATTCAATCTTATCTAGGACGAGTGCTCAGACTGAACTATTCTATGCAACATCATTCATGAAAGAGAGGCCACTAAAATGAATCAGAAATAGCATATATCCGGGTTTAAAATAGGCAGGAAATAAAGAGGACCGGAGTGCAGTAGCTCCTAATTTGAGTCTCTACTCAGAGTTGGTGTTTTAGTGATTGATGCTGAAGTGGAGATGTTTAGAGGCTGTGGTTTGGCTGAGTAGAAGTAGTGTCAGGCTGACCTCAGGGTGGCGGGAGTGGCCAGAAAAGTTTGCGCGCGGTTCAGATGGAGGGCATCTGAAGGGAGATCCAGTGTTCACAAACCCTGCTTGGCCAGAGCTGCGGTGACGTCCTCTGCCAGGGTCGCTAACTGCGGGGACTCCATCATGTTGAGACTGCCAGAAGAAGACAGGTGGCTGTCCCGGAGGCGGTGGGGAGACACTGAGCCGGACAGCCCCGGGGACTGGACCACGATCTCAGCTCCGTGGTCCACTCGGGCCTTAGCGTGGTCACGGAACATCAGCCTGTGGCTCTCAATCTAATGGAGGCAGCCGCCAGAGAAAATACATTTTAGAATCACACTTATCTCTAGAAGTACCAGAAGTTGCTATATGCCTAAAACAGCCAAATAGGTCAAATTTACACACACACACACACACACACACACACACACACACTACTGCTATTCAACAAACCTAACCCAGGCTGCCTAGGTGTCGTCATATTTTCTTTGCAATAAAAGTGTCAAGAAAAGGTTTTATTTGCCAATTCTTTTGCACCTTTATTTTCAGGAAGAACTTAACTTTCAATATCTGGCCATTAATTATCATTATTATAAATAATAAATGCTTAAAACAGTATGTTTTAGTGAAAGAGGAAAAAAACAGACCTGAAGTTTTTAGCATATTATCAGAAATAAGTGTAAATGTCCATAACGAAACTTCTTGATATCGCAGAAATATACTGTCAACTACTTTACATCTGTTCAAACATGCTTTTTGGTCTTAAACATTCAGTATCCATATTATGGCTTCATATTTTTTTTTATTTCCAGGTGTTTTTTTTTTTTTAGCCTGTTTTGAAGTCTCTGAAACAGTTCCTTTCCACTTGTAATAGAGTCCCACATTGCTGCCACAAAGTGTTATATATTGACAGAAAGCTCAGGATTTCAGCTTTCCGATGCCATTTGAATTTTATGGATAGCACAAACAGTTCAGGAGTTTCAGTAATTTGAATGCTGTAAAGTGCAAAATGCAGCGCTGGAGAGACTGCCGTTGTTAAAGGGTTAATGTATTGAGTCATTTTCAAGCCATAAGATAATCAAAAGTACCTTTTAAGAGCTCTAATATCTTTGCATAGATGTCAGTAGTGTCAGGTCAAAATGATATTAGAACAAAGTGTCTGCGTATTTATTCTTATTTATATCTTATTTATAAACCCCTGTCTCTTTCTAATGTAAACTGTCTTAAATAACAGATCTTTCGGGGCGACACACCAAGGAACTTAGAATCTTTGACCATAAATGGTGCAAAAAATTCTTTCTATCAGAGTGAATTTGACCAGGTGGCTGTTACAGGCATATATTCCCATGTTTTTAAGACGGGCTTATCTCGACTATATTTAACAACAGGTAAGGTAAAACAACACCATTTTACTAAAAGTAAAAAAATTAAGTGTCAGAATTTTACTAAAATAGACATCACAGTTTGACAGTTGACCTACTGGTGGTTCTAATGTTAAGAAAATTAGAACGTCACATTAGAACCGCAACAATGTGTTTACTGTTGAAGAACTGGACACATGTAAATTCTGTTTTACTTAGTCACTGTGAAGATCATCACCTGGCTGTTATGTTTGGGTTCTACATTAAAGTTAATGATTGAGATGTATACTATACCTTTATATGCAGATAAAGGAATCCAAAAGTTTTTGTGAGATTGACTTTTAATAAATTTGTAGCTATGTTATATAGACACTTCCATTTTTACACCCAAATATTTGTTGTATTTATTTATTTTTTTTACAATTTTACCCATACCACTTACTGTTTTTTCTTAAAGTTAATTACAGTACTGCTTACAGAAAAGTTATTCCAGCAAATTAAAGCAACTAAAATTGCAAAAGTACAACAAAAGAGGAGGAGAAAAAATATACTGTATAAAAACTACCAGTACAAATTTAGTTTAAAAATATAGATCAAATTGCCAGTTTTCACAATCTCTCAAAAACTTTCTGTTTTCCTTTAAGTCATGGAATGGGAGAGTGAAGCGGACACTCACCGTGACTCGGCCTCCACCAGGAATGTGGTGAGCATTATCCAGGGAACCCACCTTGGCTTGGGCTTTGTCTTTGAAGTCCAACTTCACACTCTCTATACGCACATTACCGCCCCCTAGAGAGAAGTAGAGCAAGTGCAGAGAAACATGAAAATGAAAATGAAAGTGTAATGAGAAATCATGAGGGCAGAAAACATTTGTACACTGCATTAAACTGGCTAAAAGCACAAATGAAGACTTTCTGGAATTTCATTAAAAGCTACAGAATTGTATTTGTATTGGAATTGCAGAGCATAAGAATAGTACTGTCTAATAAAAGTAATATTATTTATATTTATTGTAACCTTTTTGAGCTAAAGTGGTATGTGGGTCTATGTACCAGCACATTTTATATGAATAATGTGTAATAACAAAGACAGAGGCCCTTTCTCAATCTCAAGGACGATCCTTCAATAATTCATTTATATAAAGCTAAGTCATCAAGATACACTGGAGGACCGTTCCAATGTCCAGGATCCTTCCAATGACAGAGTCCCTCTTTTGGAGAAATTTCAAGGACGTTTCTGTAGTCATTTATTTATTCTGCACTGTTGTTCTGCACCATTCACAATCCTCTGCATGTGAAAATGAGCTGACAAATAAATCCACAAAGAAGAAGAATAAAGAGGTGATTGGTTCACCACTGCAAAAAGCATTTAAATATAATTATAATGTGATTTTATTTGGCAAGATGAGAGATTATACAGAGCGACTCATATACAGAGACTTCACTGTCATTATAAGTAACTAAATGGAACATCCAGAGGAAAAAAAAATCATAAAACAATATAAACACTGAGAAAAGAAGGCACAGAACAGATACAATAAATACAGTAATATAATTAAAGAAGGTTTAAAATGATGGATAGAAGGAACGGTACTTCTGAATTTACAAACAGTAAGTCATACAGTGAAATAAAAATTATTGAGGAGTTCAATCATAAAATGAGAAGTGGAATGTTTTACTTGGATTAAAAATATCATCCTATGGCAAAAATGTTTATTAGTTTTCTATTAGTCTTCCTGTCATGTTTGTCAAAGTGTTACTAATTAATTGAGCATAAACTATATTCTGGTCTGTGAAGGAAGTGACAACCAAGAAAGGATCGTTGAGATTCAGAAACGGCCAAAATGCTATCATCAAATGTGAAACTGTGAAACATGCACATACTGTAATTTAGAGAACACACATAAGGTTCTGTATTACTGCAAAAAAAAAAAATCAATCATAATGTGCACCAGTGTTCAGTGATTGTGCCAGTGGACATTTTTAAACTGCCACATTTGACCCATTCGCTCGAGAAAATACTCGGGCGGTTCACCAGATTCCTGCCTTCCTGTTATTTCAAGCTGATGTCATATCATTTATAGCATCACGTCAACATGTTCTTTTGCAGTCACACTCATTTACGGGAAAAAATACATTAAACACAATGAGCCAACTGGGGACAAATCAAGCAAGCTGTTTGTCTTAACCCTTAAAGACAAACAACTATTATTTATCACAATTTCCAATTCTTTTTTTTTTTATTTTCCTATTTTTCAGCAAAATCAGTTGTTTTCCTTTATTTATTGATCATGCAGATGATAAAAGCTTAGAGTAAATTTAAAGATTATTAGATCAAATCAGAAAAATATACCATTAACGTTTACTACGGAGCCTCTGAACATCCAAATAAGTCATATCTGATGACCATGAAAAGCTGAGAAACTACATTTTACACCAATTATTCACATATATTGATAGGATTAGTGCATTAGGAGTTAAACATTTTAGATCTGTAGATGCTTTTGGTTGGCAGTGGATGTAGTTTGTCTTTTGGATTCACCATTGTACAGATGAAATACACTATTACACACACAAACTTCCTCTTAACATCCCGCTATTTGACTCTTGTACTTTGCTTTTACACACATAACCCAGACTAAATGAATACGGGTGACCAGTTACCTGGTCGATGATGGATGTTGTCTAGAGAGCCACACTTGGAGGTCACATGGCTCAAGTCGATCTTCTTATTCTGTATCTGCACCTGGAAGTGAAAAAGAAGGCGAAGTTAAAGACAAGAAAGTGGTTTTAACCTTCCGTTGACCCCTCGTGATGCTCACAAACAGGATCCAAGAAGCAAATAGTACATACGGAAGCATTTAATATCTGATATGTACCATTAGTACACTGGATCTGCACTAAAGTGTAGCTTATATTTCAAGAAAATGATTCAGTATCAGCTGAGGATGCAACAGAGATTGCACAGTTGCAAACCTGTCAAATATTTATAAATAAAAGTGGAAATTATAGAAGTAAATACAAATGCACAGCAAGAAGTGACCATAAATACAGGCCTAAAGGAGATTACAAGATGTGGTTATGTAAAACACCTCGACAATCTGAGGAAAAAGATAAAGGGAGGAGAAACCCACAAAGATATGTAAGAAGGTGAGACACAGCGTGATGACTGAGAGGAGATGCACCACTTTCTTGAGATACACCTGTGATCGGCAATCAACTCACCAATTTAGCTTTTATGTCTTTTACAAATAAGAATTAGTTCTTTTTCAAAGCATTCTGTTTTCATACATAGGCTGAAAGGAAAAAACAATGATGATCATGAGCCACAGTGACAACAATGTGAGCACAATGTACACAGTGCATCTTAGTCTGCCTGTCAGCCAGGATTTAGTTTGTTTTTAGGACAAACAGCGCAGACACTAGTCCACATGCATGTCAGTAGTAGGTTAAAGGACACACGTTTACAGCAGGAGATGAGATGTCGTTGTGTCAGCAATGGGACAAAATCAGGCTCTATTCATCAGGCAGTTAGATATATTATCACTAAATCCATGAAGTCTAATATCATCACATTAAAATTTTGCCTGTTAAATACTTTGTTTTATTTTATTTGGTTGTCAATGGCATTTTAAGAGGCTGGTAGTCCAGTGCATGCAGCTGTTTCCATAGTAACCCCGTGTCAGTGGATGCAGATGCAGAACTACCCTCAGAGGATCCAGTAATGCAAAGTCAGGAGAAGTTCTAATTGTTTTATTAGCGCCCGGCTTGCATAAGCTTGCTTTGATTTTGTGTGATGCCGGAGCTAATCAGAGATTGCAGCAGAGCGCTCTATACCTGCTGCCTTCGGACAGCTGTAATGGAAATGAGCCAACTAAGCTAGCTGTTATCTGCTAATGCACATGAGAGATGCTGACTATGAGAGCAGTCATAATTAATCTTGATTCTCCTTGCTGTCATTATTGCATTATTAATAGAATTCAAGCTGTGGCTGTTCTGTTATGTGTACTCTCTCTGACTTACAAGCTCAGCCTGACAAAAAGGGGTTTGTATGTTTGTTTGTTTTTTAATCCACTGGAGTGTGTCTCAACCAAATTAAGTTTCATATCACTGGGTGTGTGTGGGTAGACTGTTACTGACATGGAGGGCAGAGCTGCATTGCATGCTGGATTACCAGTCACACCCCTAACAGACGTTCTCCTCCCACTATGTCAAATTCAGCAGAGTGGTAATATACTAGCACAAAGGTATGATCTGCTATAGTTGTGCATGTTATTAACCCATAAAAAACTATTTTTGTGGTGACTTCTGAGTGATTTTGTTCTTTCCTTAGTGATTTATCACCATTTATTATAATATTATCCTCTCCATTTTGCATTTTTCATTGAAATCTGACTACTTTCTTGTATTTTAATTTACTGATCATGCGGATGTTCATAAAGGCTAAGAGTAAATTCAGTAGTTATTTCATAAAAAAACAGACCAAAATGAGAAAAAAGACAGCACCTACAAATACTCTCATCTATCCAACTACTTGGGATTTACTGCTGAGTCAGCGAGCCTGTTTACATGCACATTAAAACTCTGATTATTATACGATTTCTGGAGTTATCAGTTTATTCAAGTTATCGTGTAAACAACATAATCTGATATGCTTTATGAAGTAACAGCTGTTATCCCATTATGATAAATTGGTTAACACACCTGGATTTCTCCATAGTACTCTGATGTGTTCATGTATATCTGTTAATCTGATTTATTTTGTTCTTTTACATCCGCGCATATGTATAAAAAAATGAATAAATAAATCGTAGAAAACCGATCATCAGCAGAAGACAATGACAGGAAGTTTGAGTCACCGTCACTACGCAAGTATATGCTCTGAAAGAAATCCGATAATGGACGAAACATCTAAACTACAGTTTTTCGAGTCCTTGTAAACGCATCAGATCAGATTATTACAATTATCTGATCACTCCCAGTTATCAGATTTTTGTGGTTATGTAAACAGGCAAAAAATGATGGCGTTAAACATTCACTACAGAGCCTCTGAACATCCAAATAACACATATCTGATGCCAGCGAAAAGCTGAGAAACTGCATTTTACATTAATTATTAAAATGTATTGACAAAATTAGTAGTTAAAAAGTAATTAAACATCTTAGATCAGTAGATGCTTTTGGTCACCGGTGGCCGTTCAGATCTTTGAGCCTGAAAACTTCTCAGAGGACACAAAGCACCACTGGAAAAAGCAGACATGATAAGAGCAGCCCGGTAAAGATCACCACTGCTGCTTTTATACAGAGGAAGTGATAAACAACAAATTGGGAAACTGTGAAGCAAGATGGAAAAGGAAAGGGGAACACTTACAACATAACACAATACAGAAACCACCATGACAGTTACACTGAAACAATGGACTTGCGGCACAAGACTCACGTTTCCACCTCCTGCTGAGTAGCCTCTCCTGTCCAAGGACCCACACCTAGACTGAACATGGCTATAGTCCAGCTTAACACAGGGGATGAGAACCTGCAGGGTGAAGGTGAGGGATGAGGAGGGAACAAGGCTTGGGCTTTCTGGCATGGCACTTCTCCTTAAACATTTATAAGACATCCCCTGTGTCCTGCACCTGTTTCTGTGTCCATTAAATAGAACTGAGGTTGTGTGAGACAGTATTTTGTCGATTTCTCCGCACACAGATCAACTCAGAGCCTATTAATGGTGCAAACAAACACTCAAATGGCTCTGAATTGATTGTGCGCTCCAGCTTTTTTCTTTCTTATTCAAGTCTGGTTTTTGTGTCTGTTTTTGCCCACGATTCGACAGGTTTACAGTTTTGTGCAAAAGTCTTAAGCTTTGTTGTTTTTGCAGGATTGCAATAGGCATTTGTGTTTATTTATGATAAGAAATATGTAGGAAATATGTGCATAGTACTGAAACATAACCAAAACATCAGAACTCCACAGATTCTGTAAGTAAAATCAGTATGGAGTGTGACTTCCATTTGGATTCAGCCAAATGTACAACTGTCTTGGGTCAACTGTCTGGGTGTTTTCTTAAATAATGTTGTGTTATATTACACACCGTCAGAATGTCCCAAAGGCCTTCAGGGTGTTTTATTATTTTCTCTTTCTAGATGATCCCATGTGGCTTCTACAATATCCACTTTTTTCTGAAAGGCATTTTCATTTTTAATGCTGCTTAGAAATTTGCTGTATATTCCAGATGCATATATATATATATATATATTACTACAAATACTGAGAAATGCATCTGTGTGGTCATGCAGTTCAGAAAAAAAAACATGAATTTTGTATTTTTTGGGTGTATTTCAATAATGTGCACATATTTCCTGCATATTTCTTGTTAGAAATAAAGACACATGCACATTTTAACCCTGCAAAATAACAAAGCTAAAGGCTGTCTACGGCTTTTGCACAGTTAAGACATACTCATCTTGTTACATTCCTAACAACATAAACTTTAGTGGTTTACATTTGTCTTATGTATATCTAATGAAATTATCTGGTCATCGGTATCATGATGTCTAATGGTGCTTAATTGTTTGACATCCACATGACAATTTATATCTTTGATGCAGATGAACACTCACATCTTTGCTATTAACTAATACCAAGATCATAAAATGACCTTTGTCATATGTCGCAGGAAGAGGAAAGAAGCTTCCTAAACACATTTATAATGTTCCTTAATCCTACATTATAGCTGACTATGTTGCCCAAATGTCATGCTTTCAGAGTCAAGATGCAGGAGGATGCAAAATAAAAGCAGTTCAAACTTGAGATCATTAGTTTAGGATGCAGGGATGGACTAAAATATGGGTGTGCTGCAATGGTGAATTGCTCTCTGTAGCTGCAAAGAGAGAAAGCAGGAGTGAGATGCAGACACGCAAGAGTAGGTACAGTACATAACACTAAGAGGAAATACAATTCACTAAGCACATTAAAAGCAATGGGAACTACACTGCATAGACATAACATACATATACAGTGGCAGATATAGTAATGATTCTGTAGAAAGGGTTAAAAAGATAGAGGAGAGGAAAGACCATGAGGCAGCTTTAAAGATGCTGATATATGGAGATAAACTGAGGATGCATTCATTTCCTGTCTTTCCTTTTGGTTTTATGGACCTTTATGTGAAAAATGTCATCAGTAAAAACAACTGCGATGGAAAAGCAACACTTTTTCTCCATCCCGATGTACATCCTGTTGGTCATCGCTTATTGTGTTTCACATTTTATTTTGAAACACTCACCTGTCATGTCGTTTCACTTCTCGCCATCGTGCCTTAACTACACCTGCTCTGCTGCCCCCTTTCTCACCCCCTAGTCATCCCTGTGTATTTATACTCCTCTCTTTTCTGTGTCCCCTTGCCAGATTGGTTTTGCTCATCCCATTGCTTTTCAGCACTATTTCCTGGTGTTTGTCTCCTTGGTATTTTGACCCTGGTTTGTTTTTGTTGTTTGGGTGTTTTACTTCTCCCTGCCTGGTTTTGTTCAGTTCTTTTTTTGGACAGATCTATTGTGTATGACCTACTGAACTTCCAGTCCAGGCAAGGCAGGTACATCCTCTGTTGGATTTGATACGCTTAAAAGGGATTATCTTGTATGTATTGATATTCCAAACTCTCAACAGCCTCAAAGTCTCATACCAGAACCCACTTTGGACTACCAAAACCACCAACAAATCAATGCTATGTATCCACAGACTCCATCACTCACTGTTTAAAGTATAAAGCTAATTGTTTCCACAAATCTGTATTATGGTATCGTCATGTTTTTTTCTTCAAACTAAAACTTATAGCTGGTTATTGTATTGTATTGTATTGTATCTTATAATCTTCATGTGCTGTGTCAGCTGATAGTTTACATTATAGCATCAGTATGATTGCATTATACCTCTGTTAGCCTAGCTCTGGTTTTAGACAGAAAACAGCTACAGTAAAAAACAAATCATCTCTATTTTCTGTATGGTTTGTGTCTGAACTAAAGATCTGTTTAGAATCATCCAAACAAGATACTGTCGCAGCTTAGTCTGAACTGTGGATCAACAAATGGCAACTTAGCAAAGATAATAACACTACATAATAACTTTATACTTTCATAAACCTCATAATTCAACTCACCCCTGTAGAAGAAACGCTCCCATTTCATCACCAAACTCCATTCTTTTCGTTTACAGCTGTGTCCAGTGGTGAAAACAACAACAATACTTCTAGCTTGTATCCATTTGTCACTTTCTTTCAGTAGAGGAGGATCCCAACTCCAGAGAGTAAAAATCCTCCCATGTATTTGTTCCGACCTTTTGCTGAACCAGCCCATTTTGATGAGCACAACTCCACATTCAGGTAGATGGGATCATTAGTGGAATCACCAGTATTAAGTGACCAGGTGGAACCAATACATGGCAGGACTTGTAATTTATGGAACTGGGACTCTCAATCACTGCTTTCTTTGACACTCAAAGTTGTTTCTTAGTGGTTCTCACCATATCTGGTTACTTTCTAGCACTTTGATAAAAGATCCCGTGGTGTTAGTTTTCCTCACCATGGGAGGTGACTCCGAGTGAGTCACTATTCCCTCTAGTGGTCACATAAATCTCCCAGCCTGTCAGTGTAAATACATACAATACATCTACACCTTTGGCGCAACTTCAGACCTCTTTATTCTAAACACTATAATGATAATTTTAGCAATTTTTTAAATATTTGAAAGTAGATATTCTACATATAGGCTCTTTAACACTAAATTAAATGTCACTGGAGCTGGTAGAAGTTAAGTGACATGCTGAAGACCAGCGTCAGACAAGTTCCAACATATGGCTTTGGGTCATCTGTTTGAACAGGCCACCCGGTGCCAGACATTTAGGTTATTTCAGATTTATAGCAGTGACAGCAGTTAGGGAGCTAAAATCAGAAGATGTTGGGCCACTTATTATGTTGTTTTTGGCTGCTCACTGGTATGTGACGAGTAAACTTGCAGCGTTCAAAGAACTATTTTAAAACAAAGCTTATAAAAGTGGCCCTCAAGGGTGTAAAGGGATACTTTATGTGAAACTGCAGCAGAGAGAGAGGTATGGGTGGATTACAGCACAAACTAGGGCACAAACTAAGGACTACTATTACACAAATGCATGTTGAGAGGAAAGATAAGACAATATGATTAGATTCACATAAAACTACAATGCTTTTAATCATATCCTCAGCCACAATGAACACGGAACAGAAAAGGAGTAACTATGAAACTGTACATACATTGCCTCCACGGGGAGAGTGCTTCGGGTTATTTTTGGAGCTGAATTTTGACTGTGAGTGGATGAAGTCCGGCTTCTTATTTAAAATAGGAATCTATAGAAAAATACAAGAGATAGTATGGAAGTCTTAATTAAGACCCCTGGGAGCAGAGAAACAGTCCAGGATACTGATTATAACTACAAATGATGCCATTAAGAGTTAGTATGCCTTAGAGATCATATGTATACAAAGGTCATTTCATCCACTATATAGTAAAAATGATTAATTCTTGGAGTTTTGCACCTAAAAAAATAAAAAAATCCTCCTACTGAGGTCTGATCTGTGACCCTGCACAACATGTCTGCTCACAGTCAATAAGAAAAAAGAGCTTTGTGAAGACAGTAATATGCAAATAATCAATATCAATGAATGTTAGGACGATAAAAATATATACGTACATTTAATTTGTCTATAATATCTTTTTCAAACATATATCTATATTTTTATTAGACCTCAACTCTAGATCTTATTAAGTATGAGATCCTATTACAAAAACATGGTGCTGTAATTGAAGTGTACCAGCAGGCCTTGGGTCCATGACACACTGTGTGCCGCTGATAGACACAAAGTAATGGAGATGAGACGTAGGACTGACTTCCAGATCCAAGAGGCCCTGCGTTTAGCCCCGGTTGGCATATTTTGGTCCGTGTGGGTCTAAGAGGACAGTCATTGGTCAGATCAGTGGATGAACAGATGCCTGCTAGGGGCTGGGAGAGGCTCACTATAGGAGCTGTTTAGACTGTGAAACTACTTGGATGTCTGAGCTGCTTGGGGCAAGTAAAACTCTACTTGAAGAAATAAAATGAGACAACAGTGAGAATTAAGTATCATACTGCACTATGTATGTAGAATAAAACAAAATCCCTATTATCATTATTATGTATTGTATTAAAACAGCAGAATTCTTTGGTCATATTTGTGTATTTGTTCTACAGTTTTCAATCAAGAATTACTACCTTTTTTGGCTTTTGCTAAATACATTTATGAGACATGAATAGCTTCAGTGAACTGTCTAGACACTTCCACCTGAGTTTTCTAAAACATACCATTAATTTTCCTCTAAACCTCTTTAGTTGTATCAGAATCATTTTTGCCTGAAGTGGAGGATTAAATTTTAACTTTCTGCCAGGCAGCCTGCAGCAAAATAGAATAAAAAGGAACTGAATCAGTCTGGTGATGTCTGTGTTAGTGTGAGATTTTGTGTGGATGGTGTGGGAGACACCTACTGCCACCCAGGGGTAATACAAGTTACCCTGAGTGTCATCAGTGTTGTAGTATTCAAGGGAGTGGTTTTGGTCTTGACTACAGTTTTGGATTATGGATTTTACCTCAAGACAACAGATGCAGGGATATCACTACATTTCTGGTGCTCTTTCTAATTTATTAATTTACACCAATACTGTAGTTTGAAGAGAAACCTTAAAACAGTTTTTTTATGTGTAACAGACTGCCTCATGCTACTGCTCTCCATCAAAAGGGGATCATGTCACCCCTTATACCCATATCGATCAGTAATATCTTCCTGAGACCCTAGAAAACAAAATTTTCTGTTTACTTTGCATTAAATAACTGTCTTGGGTGAAAATAGCAGACGCAACATTTTTTCCAGATACATTTTTTTATGTATTTTTTATGGAGTGTCCTTTGCAGTGGATGTATTTGCTGTTTTTTTTCCTCATTATCTTATGTTTTGTTATTATTTTTAATGAAGCTGTGAAACTCCTACACAGGACAACAATACATTGCTTGGTCTCAGGTCGATATTTGACACAATTCCTGTAATACTGGTGCTGTGTATCTAGTCTAGTCTCGGTCTTATTCCATCTTGGGTTTGGTCTCAACATGGTCTCGACCTCTCAAAGTCTTGATCTGTGTCATTTTAGTGTTAAAAGCTTAACCCATAAAGACCCAAACATCCACTATCCACCAAAAGCATCAACTGATGTAAACTGTTTAATACTCGTTGATCTATTAATCCTATCAATTCATGTCAATAATTGGTGTAAAATGCACTTTGTCATCTTTTTATGGTCATCAGATATGACCTGTTTGGATGTTTAGAGGCTCCATGAAACACCGTCATCTTCTACAACATTGATTCACCAATGAAACCCATGGAGTTGGATCAGTGACAGTGGATGGATGCACTTGTTTTGACATTCAGTTATTGATATCTTTGCTTTGCTCAGTTTTCTCTGTTTCCGATATAATAACCCTCAACTTTAATCTGAACTTTTTATGAAAATCTACATGATCAGTAAATTCAATATAGGAAAATGCCTGATTTTCACAAAATACAGAGGATAACATTATAATAAATGATGATAAATTACTTAAGGAAGGTTAAATAAAGAGAAAAATCCATTTGGGAACTGCCACAAAAGTAGCACTGGGTCTTTATGGGTTAAGTCGATCATGTCTTGTATTGTGTATTAACCCCATTCAGAGTCCCACTGACAGCTTTATGTTAGTTTTCAATAGTTTATCCCAAATAAAACGGATTATAAAAATCACCATAAGACTAAAAAAAAACCCTTACATTTGGAGTAAAATTACCTCACACTATAGATGACAGGCAGGCATTTGCAATATAATCCCTCCCTATTTTGTGGCTGGCTGCACAGAGCAGTGCACAGACCTGACAAGTCATAAAGATGTCAGCCAAATGCTTAGGCTCCTAATCAGGTCATCAGCGGAGGCTTGTAAGAGCTGATGGCTACAGACACACTGCTGCTTCCATTGCAGTGCTTCTCGCTGCAGTGCTTACTGAGTGTTTCGCGCTCAGGCTGGAACGAGATATTTGTCAAACTGTAGGCAATACACTCCCAAACATCCTGCTAATGCAGATTCTGTGCAGAGGGAGAAAAAGGGATTTGAAATGCAGATCAGTGCTGGCTGGAACGCTGTCGTCACATCACAGAGCCGGAGGGACGAGTTCAGCTCAGATACTCAATGAAATGTCAAAGTCAGGTCAATTTTCGGTGACTTGTCAGAACGCAGAGACTTGTAGTGTTTGTAGTATCGAGCTGTCCGGGGCAACAAGCCACACAAAGATCCAAGGTACACTCATAAAATCAGTATGTGCCGCTTGATCTATTCGATGTTAAATCTGCTTTAAGCTTTTTTAGTTTTTTTTTAATTCCAGGCTGCAGTGAATGATTGCTCAGCTTGAGGTTTGACATGTTAAATAAGCCGAGCTGACTTTATGCCACTCAAAGGGTTTACCTCTCAATGAAAAGGACCATGGATTAAAAGTAATTTAAAAGAAAATATTGTGACCAATATTAATCAGCACTTATTATGATTTTTTTTTCTGTATTTTATGGATTATTGAGTTAACTCTTTATCTGGCTGATGACTATTTTTGGTAATTTTTGCACACATTACAAAACAGTGACAGCAACAGTTCCAGGGAGGACAGTGAATCAACAATCTCAGGTCCAATGTGGTCTACAGGGTCTGTAAGGTCCACCTCTGCATGAACAGTGAG
>JAPQRQ010000015.1:26575851-26593553 GCA_037367365.1 Apogon talboti
GGTACTAATGTAAGTAATGATGTTCAAAGGGATAATGTGGATGTTGACAGGTGTCTGGATCAGCACTTATGTTGTTGAAATGTTCTAAAAGTGATTTTAATGTTCTAAAATACATGTTCCTTCCACATTACAAGTGTTTTTCTTGTATTTTTTTATATATATAGCCTACTTCTTTTTTTTTGGCCACTTACAGGTAAGAAACCAAATGTTATAACTTTGGCCTTGATTTTCTACATGACAATAAAAAAATTGTGAAAAAATTCGCAGAAGTAGTAAAGTCTTGTTATGTCCTCCAATAACACACTAAGGTTGACATTTTGAATTTCAGAATATTTCTATGACTGACCTATAAAGGGTTAAAGGAAACTTGGGTAAACACTAAAAGACTACGTGTGTAGGAAAGAGAGGGTTACAGGAACTATTAGGGCTGAAGAAAAAGCCAGAATATGTTAGTGCAAATAATGTAAAGTACAAGTGTGTACTGTAAGCTCTACAGCTGTGATATCTGATATTACATATGTCATATATGCAAGTTGCTCACACATACAATGGTGGAAAAAAATGTTCAGACACCCCATGCATTTGTAATATTGAAGAATCACTCCTAACTCATTGAAGTGGATATTTAAGCAAGATAACCTTGAAACCCATCCAGGGCATGACATGTTGAAACTGTCACATTAGTTTTGTTATATTTTTCTTGTTAACAATAAACTGCCACCCCCCAAAAAAAAAGAAAATCATTTGCATTTGCTTGTGTCTGTCTGATGTAGCCACAAGGATTTTTCCAAAAATATTTCACGATAATATTTGAGATTGTGTAAAATTTTAAGGGCGCCTGAAAACTTTTTTCCGCTACTTGTATGATAAAGACCAGCATTTTTTCTTAATCTTGACAGATATGACAAACTTCTCCTCTGTTGGACTGCTTGATATCTGCATCAGTAACCACCAAAACTTTATATTATTGTACATTTGAAACATTGTAGCTTGTTTAGTTAGTTCCATTACTTAATAAGTTACTATATCTAGGGAATGGCTATTGTGTTTCATTTCAATTATATATATAAAAAAAATGTCTCTAAAAACATAAAAATAAATGAAAAAGGCACAACTTCAACTACTGCACCAGTGAATCAGAGGCTGTAGGTGATTATGGGGAGGTGTAGAAGTAGAGCATCACCTGTCCTCCTTTGGGCTGGTATTTGATATTCTCAGTGGAGCCGATCTTGGACTTGATGTTCTTGAAGTCGGGCAGCGGCTGGTTGATGATGCGGAGTTGCTTGGGCGTGGTCGCGGGCGACTTGGGTGGGGTGCGAACCACAGCCACCTTCCTCTCTTGGGAAATCAAGCTGAGGGAGCGAGGGGTCCCAGGGGTCCTTGAAGACGACGAGTAGCTGGGAGGCGTCCCTGGGGTGATGGCGCTGGAGCCGGGCGTCCGGGGGGTGGAGTGGCCACTGCGAGCCGAACGTGAGCGTACCGTTTCTGTGACTGTGAGGAAGGTAAGCATACACGGTTAAGAGGCTGCAAACGTTTTAGCATTTTAGTCGGCGTCAAGACATTTAAATTACATTCTTCTGATTTAATCCGGAAGTCAGATTAATATTCACTCCTCCACATTGCTGAATTGCTATGTCCTGTATTTGCAATTTAAAGAATGATCTGCAGAGGCTGAATGTTGATATCAGTGTCAATCAGTATGAAAGAAAAATTATAACTTCATGAGGTGCAGTCAAGTTACTCTTCAGCCTACAAACAGAAATATATTTGATGACTGAAATGACTCAGTGGCTTTCCACTCGTTAAGAATACATTTTTAATATCAATTCAGTAGTGTACAAAAAGGTTCCCAAGAAGTGATTGATGATATCAGAATGAATTATGTATAGATAATCCTCTCTACCTGTCATACTCGGGGCCCGTCCTGTCCTGTGCTCTGCCCTCATCTCAGTGCGAAAAGCTACAGGAGGCAAAAGAGTAAAAGAACAAAGAGTTCAGTTAAATGGATGACAATAGAATAGAATAGAATAGAATAGAATAGAATAGAATAGAATAGAATAGAATAGAATAGAACTAGGACTGTCCACAATAACATGTATTAACATACACTAAAAGGCTAAAGGAAAGTTGTTTAAACAAGTCTAAAGGATAGATTTCGTCTCACATTGTTGAAGACAGAGAAAATGGACTAAAAGTAACTACAGTATGATGACAAAAAAGATTTTTGCCTCATAATAGAGACAAGAAAAGCCTTAATCCACTGCCTTAAAGAATTAAAGACTAAGGGTCAAATCCACAAGAGGTCTGCATGGCTTTGTGTAGGAGACAAACGATAGCAATTAACATAGTAAAGGATGGAATTCACTGCAAACTGCAACATCAAGTAAGTAACATTGATGCATCAGTTCCATTTGCATGAAAGTAAATTAGAGCATTTTCTTACATCCTCCAGAAAATTGGCGCCTTTCCATCCAAAAAAGCCAATTCCAATCTGGTTTTATGCATCTGCAGATACTGTGTGCAAACTTATTCATCACACTCCATAACTGTTTGTTCAAAGTGTTGAAGCTTGAATAATACCAAGTTAATACTTAAATATATCAAAGCTAAAATCTTCAAACACTGATTTGGATCAAGTAGGTCTGAGTTTATGTCCGAGCTTCTGCAACTTCAAAATAACTGCCCCACAAAATCTTTTGGGAGTATGTCCTTAAAAAGACCAGACTGTGGCAATGCATGACACCACTGGCCAGTGTAATTCATTCTATGATGATACGGTCCCAATACTCTGTTAAGGGTTCAGAATGTAATCTTAGGGGCATTTAGAAATGAGGTTGTACCCATTGCCACACCCTCCCTCACAGTGGCCACAACTAACATGACACATACAAAAATCAAAAAAGAGCCAGTGTTTGGTTTGTCTGTTCTGAACTTTTTGGTTGAAGAGAGTGGTAATGTATGTTAATACTGTGGTCCACCTGCTATAAGAGGAAAAAAAAAGAAGTCCGTTCTGATATACTGCAGAACCACTGGGGCGTAATACGGTGGACTCTGTTCCAGTAGATGTAAACAGCTAATTCTGAGGTAACAAAAACACACTGATTTTTCTTTTCAGGTAAAATATCATACACCAATGAAAATAGACTCCAGTCCAGTAAATCCCTGTAAATCATACACACTGGACCTTTAAGTGAGTTTATTAGAGGAACTGCAGCCTACATGTGGGTCTGCGGGGAGCTGTGGAACCAGAGCTGGTTATGGAGGTCGAACTCTCCTCGTGATCGTGGTATCCACGGCGACTCAGTATCGATGCAGGTCGTGGCGCAGTGGACCTCTTGGCAGGGCTCCGTGACCCACCATCCTGCCGAGACACACAGATGCTTAGGTCTACGAAACTGACACAGCCGACTGGTTTAGACAAACACATAAATATGACAAGTATATTTATACAGTGTGAACAAATGAGAGTCATTTTCTTCCTAGAACTGCTGCTTCTGTCTCATCCACATACCTTGAAGATGACTTTCTGTAATTTTGGGGAGCCTTGAGGCTCTGCTGAGGATGGATGAGGTCTATCTAATGAGGCAGCCAGTCTGGATATGGAGGTGGGGATCTTTGTTAGTGGTAAACGATGGGCATGGCACTGAGATGATGTAACGATCAATCCCAGTAGGTGAGTAGCACAGCACCAAAACACAGGACACAGAGTTACCACAGAGTGATGAAAGTAACTTTAACTCCATCATGCATCCGATGTCTTCTTTTGTGGTCATGAGGAGTGAGACACTTACATCAGATCAAGTAGTTAATCTTTGTACATCAAGATGAGTCATGCATTCTTCGTAAACAGAGATTAATACATACAACCAAATGAAACATGGTCATGCAAGTAATCAACAGCAGCAGGTCACACTTATCAAACACAGAAATAAGTGTTGTATTGAGGATGTAACAGAATGGATCAAAGGAAAATGAATTTTAATGCAGGCTTCCAAATATACTTTCATGTCATTACTTATGTTGTAATGGCATGGCATTTAATATACGCAGCATCTGCTTTATTTTAGACACAATAACTGTCATTACTGTGGTGGAGGAGTAAAATGGAGTCACGACCAATGCTGCTGGAGAAATGTCACAGGGTGATTTAACACCCACACAGTAAACTCTAAATGAATCTGTCTTGTCTACTTGTGCAAAAGCCTATTAAATAAGGCAACAATGGAAAATATTTTTTGAGAGCGAAAGTAACCATGGTGGATATACTTTTAAATACTAACACTGTTTAACTCAGAACAGTGTAAGCGGAGAAATATAATGTACAATTTATCATGCAGGGATTAGGAGAAACGGGAGTTGCTTAACCAGTATCTCAGTAGATTATTAGGATTCTCCGGGAGTCACAAGAGAAAATATGCAACAGAAATCTAAACTCTAGTGTTAATTATTCTGCCTAATTAATGTGGTGTTTGTTCTGTCAGTGTCTGCACTAAGATGCATGAGGCATTTTGAGCAGCTTCATAACGGCAGTAAGAGTCCCAAGATTAGTTTAATCATTATTATGCCTTAATCTGGAGTTAAATTGTTCGTGTTTACCGACCTCTCAATGCTAGGATTCTTTTTATCACCAAAAGGATTACAGTGACAACAGATCTAATTTTAAGAATTGTTGTTTTCTGCAAAAACTTTCCCTGTTTTGACAGCATTTTATGTAGCTGTTCTGGAGCAAAACCCATTTGGCAATTCACTTTGTTTTCCAGTCATTGCATGTGGCTTTTCTCTGAGTGGTTTTGGTGCCTGAAGTCATGCCGTTTTAGGCTGGTGCAGGAAACTTACCGATGCTCTGTCACGAGACTGTCTGGCAACACTGAGAGGCTGACGACCATCTGGTAATGCCTCTGAGAGAGAAAGATACAGCGAGAGGCACATAAACATTAGAAGTGACAACCTTTCAATGTCCTACTTTTAAAGGGTAATTTGCATCCATTTATATCCTTGCTCTGTTAAGCTCTAAAATACAACTTTATTTTAGCCAAATCTGGCATCTTAAGCTATATGACAAATCGAATGTGCTGCGGGAGAAGGTCGCTGCCCATCTGAAAGCACTCATGTGCAAAGATTTGGCAGGATATCACAGAGAATAGGGATTTTGAATTACATAAGGCAACCCTGGAAAATAACCTAATTGGGGCAATGCAGCACTATACTGAGCTTTCATCATCACACACAGAATTCAGTACGTCAGGGGAAAATGAAGTGCAAACTGCCTCTGGGACAGAGGAGCGTTACAGAGTCATTATAGCATCAAGTCCATAGAACAAAACCATGGAATTACTGGTTGCTTAGCAACAATAGGTTGTAAAATGGTTGACTGGATATGTACTTGCTTGGGAGATCAAAAAGGTCATGAGTACGTTATAGGTTTCTGAGAACAAACATATTGGCAGTTAAAATCAAACAAGTTATAAAATGTCATAAAAACATCATATGAAAGAGTCACATATAAATATGACAGAGCAGCAGGACATGAACTGTTCAATGATGAAAATAAAAATATGAAAAGACGCTGTATAGGAGAAAAAGTAACACCAGCTGAAAGCCTGGTTGCTGGACATATGAACTCATGCAGTAACAAAACACACTAAAAATGCATGTTCACTTAAATACATTATACATGTGTTGCATTAAAACATTTGATAGGAAACTCCACTTTTTCATTTTCATTGATGGAATCACTTTATGTTCATCTTTCCAAAGTGGTAGTTAGCTTAAATATGTCTGTTACAGGTGTCAGTGTAATTATAATTAAATATGTGAGTAGATAAAATACCTTTTCAACAGGATGAAATAAAATATTTGTGTTAAATATTACTAAAACATAAAGAAAAGGAAAGAGTAAACCAAAATGACAAGAAATGAAGCCGAATAAAACAAAATGTTTATTGTGTGAAATACAATGGGAAAAGAACCATGAAAGAAAAGACAAGAGGGATGGGAAAAACCAAATGGAAGCTGACATCAGCGGTGAGATGAAGCAGGAGCCGGTGTTCTGATGGCGGTCGTTCACCTGTGGGTCTTCTCCTGGGACAGGAGTGGTGCTGGGTGGGACGGGTCTGGCGGACGGCTGGTTTCAGCACAGTCCTCCTCGATGGGGACTGAGTCTGAACTTCCATTTTTTTGGTGAACTCAGACTTCCTGATCACAGCTGAATTATGAGAAAGAACAGACGGAGACAAAAACGGTTAACAAGAGGGAGATCCTGCAACGTGATAATTCCCCAGTTTCCCCTTTTTTTTTTTAGCTGTGGTAGTTTTATATAAAATAGGCCACAACTGATTCAGTGTGTCAGTTAGTTATTAAGAATGTACATGTAAACACAGTTGTATGTGTAAACAGTAAAGCAGACAGCAATTCCACCTGTATGTATATTTACTTCCTGTAGATTTCCACATATGCAAATCTTGTATTTTTTCTGCTTTATTAATATATTCTATTTATATTATTTATTGCTTTTATCTCTTCACACTTTAATTTTTCCAAGAGTGTTTTTGTATGCAACTGAGCTACTGTGACCAAGTAATTTCCCTTGTGGATCAATAAATTTTATGTGAGTCTAATTAGACAACATTGACTGGATTTATGTACTTTTTACTTTCTTTTGTTTAAGACATAGGTTTTACTCCAAAAACATACCTTGTAAGAAAGTAAAAAGTACATATAAAAACTGAAGACATAATGAATACCATTGAACTGAGTGGATTTATTCTAACCTAACTGACAGAACAGACTTAATTGTGTATTCATAAGTAATCAACAGTTCAATGAGTAATAAAAGGAAATTCTCAAGAACCTTTTTTCTTCTTCACTTCCTCTCTGGGGATGTAGACGGGTTCCTTGCGAGCAGGTTTGCGCTCAGGTGTGGAGATGCGGCCTTTTGCCTTCACTCCTTTGGCCTTGGGTTTGACTGGCTTTTCTTGTTTTTCTGTCTTCCTCTGCTGTGTCTGTTTGTTCTGAACCGCAGCTGGCTGTTTGACTGGACTGGACACTTTTGGTAAAGGCTCAATCTGCTCTGTTAGCATGCTCTTGTCATCATCTGCAAACATAGTAAAAACATTTGTTATGTTTGACATCTATTTGCCATGAGTCCATATACCAGTTTTGAGTGAATGTAAAGCAATATGAATGATTAACAACACAGTCATTAAACTGAAATGTTACCACTGTATATTTCTGCAAAAAAAAAACAAAAAACAAAAAACAAAACATATATACATAGAAATGCCAGTGTTTTTGAATTTAAAAAAAATGCTTCATAAAATTTTTAGGTAAGCGTTTATCAGCTCATGACATTATCTTTATATTTATACATATGTACCTGTACATTTGGCAAGTTTTAGACATTGATAGCAAAGATAGGAAGAAGACCAGGGGTGTGTCTGAGAAGTAAAAAAAATTCAGCAACAACAACAACAACAAAAAAACATCCTAGTCACACTGTTAAGGAAAGCTGAAAAGGACAATTTGTAGTCACTTAAGGAAGTGACACTTCTATTCCTTTCCATTCCTAATGGTCAATATGAATCCCAAATCAACACAATTGCATCAAAATACTGAACCTATGAAAAATAGTAGAAATCTACTAGCTTGCATGTGATCAATTTGAAGTTTACATGTTGAATTAAGTACATGCCTTCATTCATAACTACTATAACTCTGACCTACTACCTTTCCTTTGCATTTAGAGACAGTCATTATCATGGCTGTCACAGATACTTCAAAGTCATTTCACTTAGTTAGGAAACTTTCAAGGCAAAAAAGGACTATTTGGATGGACCTTAGAGCTTGGTTCAATACTGGAAACACCCACAAAGATGTAATAAAATATGACTTGCAAAGTATTAAGTGATTTTTAAACCATATTGTGCTCTGTTTCCTTTAATTGAAGTACTTTCATTGCCTAAACCTTACAACATATAAAGAAGTAAAAGTCCACATAGAGGTCTGCAGCTATATCGAAACAAAACCCATGGTAGTTTCTAACTTCAACCAAAACACCTTTGACCTACACCTGAGAACTTACTCAGGATGTATAATACACTCTGTTGGTGAAGTCCTGGATTTTGTACTTTCATCCACCGACCTCCTGCTAATTATAGTTCATAGCATCCTTTGATGACAAATTACACTGATATCACATGTATCCCTACTTTGCAAAAATATACAATGTCAACATTTTTCCTGGTGTTTGGCTTAGTGTGCATGTTTCAAACATGCGGCCCGAGGGCCAAAACCGGCCTGCCAAAGGGTCCAATATGGCCCGCAGGAAAAATTTGTGAAATGCAAAAATTACACTTAAGATATTAACAATCAATGGTGTCAAAATCATTTTAATTCAGGTTCCACATACTGACCAATTCGATCTCAGGTGGGTCAGAGCAGTAAAATAACTATAGATAATGAAAACCACAAATTTTCTCTTTGTTTAAGAGTAAAAAAAGTAAAATTACATGAAAATTACATGACAAACTACCCTTTTACAAAAAATGTGAATAACCTGAACAAATATGAAGAAATGGAAATGTCTTAAGAGAACGAAATGTAATTTTACCAATATTCTGCCTGTTATTAAGTGTTTTGTGAATTTGTAATTGTAATGTAAGTTGTAATGCATGTATAAATAATAAAGTGAGACATAATATTGTTAAAACATTAAGACATTTCAGGTTATTCATGTTATTGAGATTTTTAAGGAAACTTTGTATATATAAACATTTTCATAATATAATTCACTTTTTTCACTGTTATTATTTCACTGGTCCGGCCCACTTGTGATGATGTTGGGCTGAATGTGGCCCCTGTTACTAAAATGAGTTTGACACCACTGTCTTAATGGATGAACCCACCTTGTGTGTCCACCCAGGAGCTGTCCAGGATGGAGTCGTCCATGGTAGTTTCATCCCTGTCGCAGCTCTCCGTCCGTCCCTCTGTTTCCACGGTCTGAGCCTCTTTCTCAGGGGAGCCGGGGGTCTCGTGGACATCAGCCACTTCCTCTAAACTAGCTTCTTGGGCCAGTTCCACAGACTCCTCCTCTTCCTCCTCTTCCTCTTTCCGGACGGAGGCGCAGAGAGCTTCGGCCTCGGGTGGAGCAGAGAAACGAACGCTATGTCCGGGTTCTTCTGCTTCATCGATGGTCTGAACTACAGTGATGAAGTCGTCTTCGACCGTCACCACTGACTCGATGGCAGCGTGGGTCTCTTGGATCTCCTTTAACGCATCGTCTTTACTTTCTTCTTCCTCCGTCACATTGTTTTCATCTCCTCCAGGCCTGTCTACTGCAGTGGCTGACACCGCAGGCTTGGCTGAATTTGCTTTGTCCATCTCAGCCACTTTGTCTCGCTCTTCCTTCTCTTTTAGCTCTTTCTCTTCTTTCTCTTTCAACTCTTTTGCTAATCTTTCCTTTTCCTCCCTTTCTTTCTTTTCTTGCTCTATCTTTTCCCTCTCCTCTCGTTCCTTTTTCTCTTTCTCTTCCTTTTCTTTCTTCTCTCTCTCTTCCTTTTCTTTCCTCTCCCTTTCTTCCTTCTCTTTCCTCTCCTTCTCTTCCTTCTCTTTCCTCTCCCTTTCTTCCTTCTCTTTCCTCTCCTTCTCTTCCTTCTCTTTCCTCTCCCTCTCTTCCTTTTCTCTCTTCTCTTGCTCCAACTTTTCTTTCATTTCCTGCTCTCTCTGTTCTTTTTCCTTCCTTTCCCTTTCCTCTCTCAGTATCCTCTCTGCTTCTTCTTTCTCTCTTTCTTCTTTCTCTCTCCTCTCCCTCTCTTCCCTTTCTTGTTTTTCCTTCTCTTTCTTTTCTGCTTCTTCCCTAAGTTTCCTTTCAACCTCTTCTTTTTCCTCTTTCATTTTCTTCTCTGCTGCCTCTCTCTCTTGTTCTTCCTTCATTTTCTTTTCTAACTCTTCTTTCTCCTTTTCCTCTTTGCTAATTCCAAACACAGGAGACGGTACTCTCTTAGGGGACCCGTAAATTTCCCTTTGTTTAAGTTTGGATGGAGACAGCACCGGCGAGAGTAACTTATCGTCGTCGATGTTGCTCTCCACAGATGAAGCAGGTGAGGTCTTGACAGGCCTCGCGATCCGGTCTTTGGCCACACCGGTAAGCTGGTAAACATCTTCGGCGTCCACTTCCTCATAGGCTTCCTGGTGGACGAGCTTCACCTTCTCCCGGAGTTCCTGCAGTTCTCGCTCTTCCTCCAGACTCAGAGGCCTGTCTTCCATTTCCAACTTGCGAATCTGCCTCTCGTAATCGGCAATCTCGGTTTCTGATGCTGAGCCTTCACCGCTGGCCTGCCTTTCAGTCTCGCTTCCTGTTCTCCCACCTTCTTCAAGAGTCACGGTGACTGTAGGTGTCACAAAGGACTCTCCTGGTTGAATAAATGGTTTCTCTTGCTCTTTGACGTTCTGGTTTAGGTGATCCTGGGCATCTTCTTTGCTTTTTTCATCAACAGAATCCCTCTTCTCTGCCTGTTCATGGTCTTTCTCTTCAGTGACATCAGTAACCCCAGACGGCTGGCTTTTATCCTCCAATGATGTGTCTCTGACTGCTAATTTCCTAGCTTGCTCAGCCACTTTTTCCTCTAGGACAGATGGGGTGAAAACCTTCGAAGAAGTGTCTGTCGGGCTGAAAACGTCTGCAGGGGATGGCATGGGCCCCGAGTATTCACTGAACACACAATAGCCCATCTCTTCTAGCTGGCTTTCACTCTTCCTGGGACTGTGTTCCCCAGAAACAAAGTCAGCCATTGGATCATCAGAGAGTAGAGGAGCATCAGCTTGAATCGACTTCCTCCGGGTAATTTCTGGGTCAGTGTTTTCTGATGCCAGTCTGGAGCGGGTGCCGGCAAGGTCTAGCATCTCAGGCAGATCTTGTGCCATCACTGTGCCATTTTTAAAGGTGCCTTTAGGGGGTTGTGGGGATTCTGGAGATGCCGATTCAGGGCTGGGTTTTGATACCGGGTCAGTGGTTTTTGGTGGAGATGAGGAATCTGATGTCACAGAAGCTGCGGTCTCCAGGATCAGGGGAGGAAATGATGGAACTTTCTCCACAGAGGGGGTCGTGACTGGGAGGTAGTCTGCGGATTCATCTAGACTTCCACTGGTGTATGACATAATATCTGTAGCCAGTGGGGAGAAGTTTCTAGGTCTGCCTTGGCCACTTTGATCCATGGCTCCAATAGTTATATTAAGCGAGTAGCTCCTCTGCTCTAAAGCCAGTTTACCAGGAGAAAGTCTGCATTCATTACTCCTGTCAGGAACTGTAAACGCCTTGGTGTCTTCTGTTGTACTTTTTGTCGTGTCTGGTTTATCATGGGCTTCAGCGAGTGAACTGTAACTGACTTCAACTGAACATTTCTCTTCACCAGCTCTGCTCAGTTCATAATAACCCTCACCCTTACTTTGGAGAGAGTCATCAACCTCCATGGCTGAGGTTTCAAAATATGCCGACATGCCAGATCTATCTTTCGCATCTTTGCCTGAGTCCCCTCCTTGAACTCCGACTCCCATAGAAGAGAAATCAGAAGGAGCACCCATGCTGCTGAACTCCACCACCTCCACCGACGGCTGCTTCTCAGACACCGTGAGGGGCTCGCCATATGTAGGCTGAAGGGTGAGAGACTTGGGAGATTCTTTGGCTTGGATTTGAACATTCGGAGTTACAAAGGAGGGCATATCCATGGTGGGGCTCTCTGGCACGACTCGTTCTCCTGCAAAGAATTCATGGATCTGGGGCTCATAAAACTCCTCTGGGCGTTTCTCCGATCCGATGCTGTCTGGGCTCATGGAACCACTTTTCTCGCTGCCCTGCTTGTCTGAGTCCATCTTCAAAGCTGAAAGGACATCTGTAAGTTGGCTGTTTTGATCATCACAGTAAAGTATTGGTTCAACATGCTGGAATTTTTTATTTTTTTTTAGCCAGGGACTGGGGAAAGCCGTAATCACAGAAACAGGCAAAGCTCTCCTTTGAAACTTACAGCACATTGATTTGGCCATCACGGAAGAAGAACGGCGACATTATGAGGTCCACTCACAGATGGATGAGAACATGGCATGGAATGTGACGGAACCGGCATGAGGCAACTGTGATACTGATGAACCAAGCAATAGTAGATGGGATTGATATCCATGCAGTCCATTGTAACATCAGACATAAAAACACTAGCATTTGCGTCTGTCATTCTTCACAACTGAACTGATAAATTTAGGTACTTTAACCCAATCTATTTTGGCTATTTTTGCATTTTGGCTCAAATCTATTTAGAAAAATTGCTTTCAGTTAAGTCTGCATAAACAGTCATAATCAATTTCATAGGTTCTATTATTCAAAGAGTAAAATACAGTTGAACCAAAGTGGTGAATGACAGAGTAATGCCATACAATAGGAGATCATTAGTTACAAACAAAAGTAAAATATATGTGAATGAGCCTGTCACTGACAAAAGTGTGTGATGGATGACCGATGACCACACTGAACGTGAGACAGCCAAAATAAAATCCCTTGTAAATCACGAGCACAAATTTATATTAACAATATGAGTGGTCCATGTTTAGTAAATATGAATTTATGAAAAAAAACAAACAAAACAAACAAAACACAATAAGCACTGGCATACCAGCGCCAAGCCATGTGATAACATGAGAGATCTGTAAGCTCATAGCTGGTGATACAAAGCACGCTGGTGTTCAGCAACACCTCACTTCATCATACCAGTACGAAACGGCCGGCTCCAAAAACCACAGCAAGAAAAACAAAATTAAAGCGCAAAGGATAACACACAAGAAAACCAGGTTAAGTTAAAAGAATGTGACTCTTTTCACCAACAAGCCTGTGTTGCCTTCAGCCGCAGCAGAGCGCAGGGAAGATTACTTGCCATTCCACCTGAACTGTAATGCTGTTATATATGCTTATGAGTTTTTTTTTTCTTTTTGACACAACTGACGTTCTTATACAGTGGGCAATGCAGTAGCATGCACGCAGGGAGAGCAGAGGGCAGGACGCACCTGACTCAGGGCTCTCCTCACCCTCTGCTTCCTGATCCTCCTCCTCCTCCTCCTCCTCCTCCTCCTGCTCCTCCTGCTCCTCCTCTCTGTCCTTAGGGCTTTCTGTAGCAGCACTAGCTGCCATGTCCTGCTCCAGGGCTAGATCCTGGGCCTCGTCTAAGGCCTCTGCCTGCTCTAAGGGCTCAGCTTGGGGGCTGTCCAGCTCGGGTTCTTCCCCGCTCCACTGCTGCTCATCAAGAGCAGGCTCGGACTCTGCTGCCTCTGCACTCTCCTCCTCCTCCTCATCCTCCTCCTCTTCCACCTCCTCCTCGTATTCAGCTGTAAGAGCCTCCATGGTCTCTTCTTCTCAAAAACAGGGTGAGAGGGGGACACATTAAGACTACAGGCAACACAGACTTGGGTTATGTGAGAACATGACTTATGATGGGACACTTTCAGCTCTTGGGTAAGACAATCTCAAGTGTTTGTTCACATATATAAGTACATAACACGTATAATGAGTGTTTATTTAATTTATATGCCTTACTTTTGTACTCTGGGGGTATTCAGGACATCAGTAGACTATATATTACTGGATCAAGGCAGTCATTCCTGTCTTCTACAATGTTTATGCAGGGGAAAGAAATGACTGGGCAAACCCAAATCAATATATAGTCATAGATGGCTTAACTTGCTGGAAAAAAAAGTAGGCTGCACTTTACATTATAGTTCAAAAATAACATTGAAATATTGGGGTAAAAGTTTGAAAGTGATATCCTGTAATTACCAAACTAATAACCCAATAATACCTTTACAATTGGTGTATCATATAAGTTATTATTAAATAAAGGTTATATGATGACATTTGTGGGGTAATAACATTGATATTTAATGAGATAATATAGGGTGTTGTTTTTATAGTCTTATAGGATACTACAACTTTAAAATCACATGAAAAACTCTTGGTAATTACCACATTATAATAACTCACCATCCCTTATGTTCCAAATGTCCCCTGTGTTTCATGTTAATACAGGGCAAATGCACATTTAACTCTTGTGATTTGTAACCTGATAATATGTGTGGTAGTTTCCAGGTAATCACCATAAGCCAGAGATGCAAAATGTTATCTAATCAATTAATATTAGACTAATACAGACTAAATCAGCACTGATACATTACCTGTTTCTATTTAATTTAATAATAGTGTTTTATCAAACCAAACATCTGAAGGCAAGAACTGTATTTAGAAGCAACAAACAAGGAAGGTTAGAAGAGGCCGGATATGTTAGTCATTATTCAAAATCCATCTGTAATATTGTTTATACACAAACAGTGACATGCTCTCCACCTCCTCTCTGCTCAGAGTTACATCACTTGACACCAAAGCTAGATTTAGCCAGTCAGAGGTTGAATCAATACTTGTATTTCACATTTTGTTAAGACTAACTGTTCGCTTCTGGCATTCTGTCTGCAAGTCTGACTAAGATCAGTGTCAGGTTTAGAAATATTGCTGAGAATAGACATAGGAGTTTAATTCTGTTGGTGAATCTGCTTAAAAAAAAAGAGCAAAATGTATAAGTCCTAGCCTGCATTAGGCTTGTATGCAGGTGTACGCATGTGGAGCTGAAAGTATTCCTTACCACCACAATGAGTGTAAAAGTAGTTTAGTAGAGGGCCTGACATGGCACAGATTAATTAAGGGTGTGAGGGCAGTGCTGGGAAATGAACCAAAACACAACTCTGGGACATGATCTGTACAGAGAAACCTGTGCATGGGGGGTCATTATTCATGCACAGTATCTCTGATGTATTTACAAAAGCCATTTGGACCTAAAGTCTCAATACTCCACCTTGTGGGCCATGAGGTCTTACTGATGAAGACACTGTCCACTGAGTGAAGAAGAGTAAAGAGTGTTGGGCTAAACTGCATGGCAACCACAGGTAGCAATGGCTTTAAGTGGAATAAATCAAAAAGGAACGATGACAAATATGAACTTGCTCAGATTTTGAGCAAACAAACATTACAAGGACACACAAGCACACACAGACGGACGAAAAGACGAAAAAGACGGACTGACGGACGGAGAGATGGAAGGACGGTAGGAGGGAGGGATGAAGGGAGGAGGTCAAATCACAGAGGAGGGAGAAGAAACTGGTGTTAAAAACAATAGAGCAAAGAAAGAGATAGAAAGAGAGGAGATGGAGGGGGGAAATGGCAAAGAGGAACCATGCGTGGTTCACCTTCAATCTGTCTAAAGGCCACGGCCTGCCCTGTGGGGCGAGAGCCCGAGTGCGTCCACTCTGGGCTGAACAAGGGGTGCTCATAGTACTCCTCGTCGGAGTGGTAGGGGTCGTCCTCGGGCACGGAAACTGAGATGGAGGGGGCGAGGAACTTGCACCTCTCGCGAGAATTTTGGAAGCGGCGGAGAGGGCCCGCCTCCTCCTCATCCCCTACATCTACAAACAAGACAGACACAAGGAGAAGAACTGCAGGGAAATCTGGACACAGAGACTGAAAGAGAGATAGCGAAGAGGAAGAAGAGGGGAAAGGAAATGAAAGGAAGACAAGAAAAAGATGAAAAACTCACCAAAAAATGTCCATCTTTAACATAAACTGACATAATTATGAGGGCGACAATTTGGTAATGAAACTTCCGCTACTAATTTCTTTTTGTAAATGTTAAAATGCACAAATGCAATGAATTGAAACATTTACAATAAGCTGTTCAACCCTTGAAACATAATATAAAAATGTACTGTAGTTTGTAAACTAGAAATCAAGTGTTAGATTTAGGGCCTTGTTAATATAAATTAATTGTGTATTTATATGTTTTATGTAAAAATATAACAAATTAATACATAATATCATTCAACAAATGTATTTAATAGCTGCACAAATGATGACTTTTTTCTTTTTATTTAACTGTGCAGTTATAATTCATAATTTAATTAGAAAACTTGATTTAACTGAATAAATATAAGACTCAGCTGAGAGCAACTGTGTTTCTTAGATTTTTAAAGAACAATTACAAGATCCGTGGGAGACAATTACTTAGACAACTTGTTAAGATGGACATTTTTTGCAGCAAAAAAGGAGATTGAGTTTGAGTATAAAAAAATAAACCAAAGACAAATTTAAAGTAGTCAACGAAAACAAAGAGAGTCACCAGTGAGAGGGAATGTGAGAAAGAGCCAAGGATTGACTGAGAGGAAGAGAAAACACAGAACAGGTAGAGGACACTGACAGGGAGACGATGACAAGCAACGCAAAGGTGACCACGCCCTGAGGCCTGGAACGACATGGGTACTCTGCACTTTTGGAGTCAGAGAGAGCTGTGTGACTGTTACACAAAACAGGACGACACAAAAAGACATGCCAAATAACAGCAGTGGTCATAGTGTTAGTTAATAGTGCCACTCTACACCTACACAAACCTCTGGATCCAAACCTCTACGCAGGCCAGAAAAACCTCCACCTAGGTCCTGACACCAACACCTGTCAGTACCTGCTGGCACTTTTTCATCACCACGGATACAACATGCTCCAGATATAACCCTACATGTCTCCAACCTCAGGATCGACTGTCAAAATTTCACCCATCGAAGAATCCCACAGAGAATCAGACCTTATATAGTGTTAACAAAATCTGTTTGTTTGGGGTTTTTTTTGGTGCATGGCTGGTCCTCCATCAATGTACACTGAGCAGATGTAAAGACAATGACCACACAGGAAGTAGACTTCAACATTCTCAGCCATTTCTTATAGGCAGCTGCAGTTTATTTCAGCTGTAAAATGAATATATAGTGACAGTCAATGAAAATGCATCACCCAGATTACTGCAATAAGGCCTTGGACTGGGTGGGATGTCATCTACCAGGTGAACTACTGGGGTAGACTACTCCACTTTTTAATCAGTGATGAATAAGACTTCTGCTTGTTCCTGTTTTGTTCTATACTGTATGTTCTATTTTGTTTTATTCTAAGTTGGAATACTTTTGTTTTCAGACACATTCCTCTTTTAATCATCAATAATCACCTTTGACAGGTTCAGTGATTACATTCTGAATCTCCGGTTACACTTTATCTATCAAGAATAAATCACATTGTCACAATCATTTAATGAGATGAGGTAAAAAAATGTTTTCTTCCTACTTTATGGGGAACAGTGTACTTTATAATTTGCATAATTTTATTTATTTATTTATTTTTAAATAGGGTGATGCATCTTCATTGACTGCCAATGTATTAGAAAGACTACAACATAAACTAAATCTATAAATCAAACAAGATTATCTACATACTAGTAAGAGTAGTTTGATCCAGCCTAATCAACCGGATTATCTATACCTTTATGAAAATTATTTAATCTAAACTGCATTTCTAAAGTTACTGCAGCTCTTCCCTCATTAAGTTACCTTTTTTTTGTGTGTGTCTATGACTAAGATCGAGTCAGACAGAAAAATCCACCTCCAGTTTTGTCTGTATATGTTAATAGGACCTAAGACTGGTCTAGCCACAACACAACATTTACAGTGAGAACGACAGCAGACAATAACGGGAAAACATAATGTCACGAAAAGACATGCAAAACAGAATGACAATTAACGAGAAGTTGGAGGGTCACCTAAATTGGCTGTCATATTAGTGTGAGTGAAGACAGCGAGGAGTGGATGTT
>JAPQRQ010000015.1:26633559-26646995 GCA_037367365.1 Apogon talboti
GACTCACTGTCCTCACTGGAACTGTTGCTGTCACTGTCTTGTAATGTGTGTGGAAATGACCAAAAATAGTCACTTGCTTGATAAAGGGCTAAAAGTGGATGTTTGGGTCTTTATGAGTTAAAGTAGATGAGAATGAAAGCAGAAAGAGGGGTGGATTACCCATCTGCAGGTTGTCCTTTACGTTATTAGTGGATGAATTAGCGCTGGCTTTAAACGGATGGCGACACATGCTGTACAGCCGCCATGTGATCGGACTTTCTGATCACACACTCGTAAGATGAAAGTGCTTTGTTCTGTCTTCTGGGAGTGCACATCCAGCAGCCACCTGTCAGCCCATATTTAATGCAGTCTTCAGGGTGTGTTTGTGCGTTTCTACTGACGAAGCGTTTTTTTGCCGTCTTTGCAAATGCGAGGGGCTCATGTATTTGCAATGTGACACGGACTGTGTGAGGAGTTAAAATATAGCATGTGGTGATTGCTCAAGGCCTTTCAGAGGGGAAAAAAAGTTTGAACCTTTGGATAATTCAGTAATCCTTTAAAATAGGTCCAAGCCTTGAAGGACTGCGGATAGACTGTGATTCACATGGTTATGTAAAGGTAAATTATTAATGGCTGTGTGGTAATGTTAGACCTTTACCTTCTGTTTCTGGAGTAAATCTCAGTGAATTCAACTCCTCACCCTAATGTATGGAAAGGGGGTTAAAGTACAGCCAGTTAAGGCGCATTTTTGGGAGAGATACAACAAACCAAGTGTTCCATCTATTGACTACGCGTCAAGATACTGGAACCTGAAGCTACTCTCAAGATCCAATTACTAACAGCAGAAAAGAAAACAACCAATCTTCAGGCACATTTCAGCAATGAGAGGAGAAAAACAGCCTAACCTACTTTGTGCATAAATCTACTCGCTCAATAGAAAGCGATCTGCCCATTAATTTTAAGCTACTCACTTCCATTTCCATGTAGCCGCCTGTAAAAGTAATATAAAAATGTAATTGATGCTTAAAATCTGTGTTATCCAACAGAAATCTTTTCAGATGAGCAAAGTAATGGTTCTTCCCCATTAGCCTCATCCATCATCGCTCTCCTCATTAACCTGCTCTCAGAACTGCTGGGCGCTCTGATCTTACATAAATGTATGAAGGTGTGTGTGGGCTAGATGTGTGTGCTTGGCCATACACCACCTCTACCAGCACCACCTAGCATATAGCAGAGATCATCAACTGGTGTCCACATCTGTCAGCCAATGCTGCGAATACTAATAAATTCTGAAAATGTGAGGAAGAAAAAATTTATTATTTATTTATTATTATTTATTTATGGCATTTGGTAAGTGCATTCTAAAAACATTTGGTTATTTGGAATCATTTACCAACACCAAAGATGTGTATTTCGCTTGTGGGTTCTAAAGGCTTTAAAATATATCATCTCTCAGTTTATTAGCAAGTATAACACCACAAAGTTTTTCCAATCAGGATACTGTATCAAAACCAATTAATTTTAATTAATATTTCCTGCTAGTACATATAATTATATTTCAGGATTTACAGATTTTAACCATCACTCCTCCTTTAGCATCCTGTTGTGATGCATTCAAATTCATGCTGGTTTTAGCTTTATAGATCTATCATTTAATTTTTTTTTCCTTTTGTTTCTGTAGCATTGTGTATTAACAATCACAAAAGAAAACAAAAAAAGTTAAGGGATGGCAGCTTGCTGTTCAGTAGTTTATGGGTAAAACTCTGCAGAAATATTGGATTTCATGCTGAAAATATGCAATCTAAAGCTGTAGTTACTATTCATTAAGAACTAAGAAAAATATGCTGAGATGCTACAACTACTACTGATTTTCATTGTGCTACTCAGCGTCGCCAAATGATAGCTCTTAGCATCATGAACGTAATGTTTCTTTTTCTGAAAACAGAGTCTATATGCAGCTGTAAACAGGGAGTACTTACATTTAATCACTGTAGTTATATTTATGGTTGGATCTGTTCACATTCATCTGTGGCGTTTCTATGGTTTTCTGCTGTTGCCTTCTGAGTGCTTAAAATACCATTGTTAAAATAGCATTGTTTCTTACACATGTAGATCTGTAAACCTGCGGCAAAAACACATTGCACACAGAATAAACTTGGGATCGTGGTATTGTATAACAGTGTCTATTAAAAACACCGTGAGTGACATGAGAAGACAAGAGACAATACAAGAGATGAGCAGATGAAAAGAGATGCAAAGGAGAGGTGGCCGAGAAGAGAAACAGTAAGACGAATATAAAGGAATGATAGAGTCTCGCCTGAGGAGTGTGGGGAGGGGGGGTTTGGACCATTACATCACTGCTGCAGTGGCTGACAATATGAACATTACTCTCTCCATGTCCCTCTCCCTGTCTACCACGAATGCTCTGCCAACTCCTCTGAATATTCTGCCTACGCTGTTTCGTGTACCTGTTAATGATAACTGGCAGTCTTACCTCATGCCTGTTATCAGGAGACAAGCGCCTCTGGATTGAACTGAGAATCATTTTAATATTATACAGAACAAATATCATAAACACACTGCAAAAACAGCAAAAGAAAGGGATAGTAATGCCACTTTTCAACTGAAGGTATCAGCACATCTCGCCGCAACTCGAAGTACTATCAGGTCCAAGTATTGCACTATGTTCAGCCCTATTCCAAATGAGCTAAAGCAATGTTAAACTTGACCAAAAACCATGCGCATCACAGTCTCTGTAGCAACAGGTAGGAGTCATCAGGCTACAATGCAGGGGAATTTCTTATCAAAATGTCAGATAAATTTTTCCTGATAAAACGACCACAGATTTCTAGTCTAAATAACTATATATTACTTGAAAATATCTTAACACTATGGTTTTTCGGTGTTTTGAAGTTTCTAAAAGTTCACCACACCACTGTCATGTCGCAGGTTTGTCGCCTTTGCAATACATTTACACTGCATCAGTCGGATGACAACGGGGTACTATGACTGATATGCTAACATGCTAATTGTAGCAGGCAAAACACTGTGCAAGATTTTTTAGTTTGTGAGTTGCCTGCTATGTCTGGATAAATTTTACTGTATACAAGGTCTGGGCACTTTACTTGCATAAATATCCCATAATGCAATGCAGGGCAGTAGCTGGTAGTCACTAGTATTACGCAGATGCCCGAGGTGAGTTGTATGGTTACCAAGGTTACATGTCCCCAAGCTTTCAGGAATTGGCATGTATCCACACCTTGAGTAGTTCATATTGTTTTCACAAAAGTATGCAGAACATTAGTGTCGGTTTTGAGTATGCACATAGAACATTGTGAAGAATATTGTATGGGATTTTGAACCAAACCTATTCGTGCAGTGGAAATAAATGGTTTTAATGCCAAAACTCAGCAAATTCAAGTTGAGGCAAAATGAGCCGGTGCTGTTAATGGAAAACAGGACTGGACCCAAATGTTAGGGGGACATTCGGTTTTCGATTAAATTTTAATAATCAAACAATCCTGTAGAAGTCATCACTAGACAATCTTTGCTAAACTGCCTTAAAAATTAAACAGGACTGGAACATCCTGTCACACATAACCTATCATTAAAATTGGACATTAGTGAAACATTCATTTTGCTGTGCTACGTTGTTCTATCTTCTGTTTTATATTATTTTTGCCATTTACTTTGTCATGTTATTTGTTATTTAAATCTATAGTTGGTTGCTGAAGCCATGATACAGTGAGTGAGTGCACTGCAGCACTGGGATAATCACAAGCCTGCAGATACTCAAGGACAGGAGTATGGAGATGTGTGAAAGCGTCTAAACTGTTCGCTGTCAATAATTGGAAAAGCACCAGAGCCGTGATAAAGTTATTCATGCCAGTCGTAATGGAAATGCAGCACAAGTACATGTTAAGGTCTACTGTATATTCAAGATGTGCAACTAAACCCTCCTAAATAGTGCTGAAATGACATCATTCTCGTTAATGTTGAATCACTTACTAATCTTATGTCTTGGTGACGGTCCACTTAGATACTCACTGTAACCCTGTTCAATTATATAACATTATTCTATTTGCTTTCTGCTTTTATCAATAATCAATAATGGATTTGACATCTGATACTTCCAAACAATGCTTCAGATATATTTCATTAAACACTGATATGTATATCTCATTTTCAACTTGTTGAAATAAATGCTTCTTTAACGATTTCCATCTAAAGCCGAAAGAATATTAAGGTTTGTTTGTGGTCAATTTCAGTAAAAGTCTGCGTATCGGTGATGAGGTTTGTGATATTGGTGTGTCAGACGGATGCAAAGCGAGTGTCACTTATTATTAGTACCTTCAGTCTCACACCACTGGCTTTGCACTGTGAATATAAAAGAGTTCTAAGGGTTTTATGTTATGTTACAAAACAAAAATTAATGCCCTATACCACATGATGAATTACGGTGTAACCACCCACTACAAATTTAAAATTTTCTTCAGTTTTGCATCAACTTTATCACTAAAAACACAACTGTTTATGCTCAAAAATAAGAGCAATGTTAATATTTTCATGTGTCTAAGGGATTACTTTAAAAATGTTAAGGACGCCCATTTCAAAGACTACCTCCAGTGAGAATATTTTGCTTTGAATTATAATTTGTGTCTGATATCATTATTTCCACAGAAAAATGTAATTATCTAATTAAAACTACTGAAGTAACCTCTACTCCATCCCCCTTTTCTTAAAAATAGTAATAAAATAAAGTTAATAATAGAATATAGAAATATGTTGTTGAACTCTAGTTAATATTCATCGCTTTTTCATTGCAATGTAAAAGGTGCAAACTTTAGAGCAATTGACTCTAAACCAGTTGGGCCAGTATAGTATAAATGTAAATACAAAGTGTAAATGTTCAATAGAAACAAATCCAGCAATGTTAAAATGTATTTTGGCATTTTCAACAGCACAAACACAAAATATTTCTTTTTTTTTTTGTCTGGGTTAGCTTCATTTCACTTGTAACATACATCCATTTGTGCCACTCAGGCTGTGCACATTCAAGAAAAAAAAAACGAGGCAATAATGAAATAATAGTGATAATAGTAATGTGAGGTATGAACAGGTATGAAGAGGTACCTGTAATTGTGATTTAATTCAAAAGCAGCATCCAGGAAATGTCTAGTGCTTCAGGAGTATCCGTACACCAGTCTCCAGTTTGTCAAAGACACATAATGCATAATACAATTAAAACATTCAGTGTGCAAGGACAGTGGCCAGATGCTACAGACCAAAGATGAACAGATGTAACCAGCAACAAGACCAGAATCCAGGATCCGTGGTGACCTGGGGTTGTATCTGTGTCCTTGGCAAAAGTCATTTGCACTTCTGTGATGCATTAAAGCTGAAACGCCCATCTGTATTTCAACAAAACAACACAGAACCACACTCTGCATGCATCACAGAGAGGGTGACGGAGTCCTAGATAGAGAATATGAAGTCAAGCATCTTGAAACATCGAATGTATTTCAGGAACAATAAAACTTCACCTGAGACACTTCATAATTTGGGTTCTTCGGTCCCTGTACGTCTTTTAAGCGGAACATTACAGAGTAGGAAATGCTTCACTGCTCCAAATTTTTCTTGAATTGGAGTCAGTGTGAATGTGAGGGATGGATGTTTATTTACAAATGAAAAAAAGCTGACCAGACGACACATGAGATATGTTGTATTCACACTCAGTATGTTTACATGTGCGGTTTAGTTGAGCTCCAACTACGGCTTGACTAAGCTTTTTATGAACTGGACTGTTTTTGGTTTGGTTTTCATTTGTTTGTTTCACTTTAGCAGCAAAACTATTGGTTCAACTCATACCAAATTGGGTTTATAGATTGCCAGTGACCCAGAATAGATGTCATTACAGTTTGGAAAAGCTAATGCTAATCAGACGTCACAGGTATTCACAGCTTTGATTAGATTTTAACCTTTTTTTTTTTTTTCCTCTTTTTTAAAATGAAGAAAAGGTGGAGATTTGTCGAATATGGTAAATGGAGTGCACTTATATAGCGCTTTTTCCACACTGTAAAGGTGCCCAAAGCGCTTTACACTACATCATATTCACCCATTCACACACCAGTGGGCGGCTGCTGCCATGCTCCACTGGGAGCAATTTAGGGTTCAGTGTCTTGCTCAAGGACATTTTGACATGTGGACAGTCGGAGCCAGGATTCGAACCGCCGACCCTTCGGTCATTGGACGACCCGCTCTACCAACTGAGCCACAGCCGCCCGGAATAGTTATTGGAAGACTATTCCAGCTCTTATTACCTATAACAGACACGATGTTATAATTTGCATTTTCCATACTGGGGTTGTAGAAACTGGATGAGTAGCGACCATGTAAAGAAAGTAAAATGCGGCCTCGTCTGAAGTGCTCGTCTCCCTAGTTCAGTCACCTGAGAAGTGAAGAAGGCTAAACAAGTAGGAGAAGGTCAAACAGACCTGCTTGGAAATGCCACTAACGTTTCCTGTCATAAAAACAGCAGGAGGGCGCAGAGGTGAAGATAGGCTTACTGCATATTTTCTCACATCAGAGACTTTCACTGTGCTTGAATATAAAGTGACAAACAGTGCCCTGCTACCAAACACAGAATGTCACTGTGTTCAGAGAAAACGACTGGGTTAAGGTGAGGGACAGTAAAGTGCAGTGGTCAGTACTTTAAGTAGATTTATGTTATTTGAGAGACAACAGTATAAAAACCTTCCCGTTAACACTGTCACCCACAGTCAGTCTGAACCATCCAAAAATCCGATAAATGTGAAGCGTGTTCATTGATAAGCTGTCACTGATAGTCACAGATGGGAGTTATTAATGTCTGGAGAAATAAGACAAATGTTTCCGTATTATAACCAGAGCTAGAATAATTAATAGGTTAGTTAATGGAAAAAAAGAAACTATGGAAACTATTCGACACTCATTTTTCCAAGATGTGCATGAATATTAGCGGTTGTAGACCCTCAAATAAAAGAATCTGATTCTTTTCATGATCATGTCTGAGAGAAACAGAAGATCTTTGGTTGAGTAATAAATGTAATTTACCATATTTAAGTCAGGTCACTAATGCCAGTGTTCAGTCCTCAAATATAAAATAATATGGATGTCATATAATGTGTTGCCAGTTAAGCGTAACTGAATGTATTCAACAAGATAATCCAGCTGTGTTCAACATTTCTAGATTATTCACCTGAAGTACTATTGTCTGACCTTGGTAACTGCAGGTGTGTGTCCTAGTTCTACTAATTAGTTTCGATTTGTAGAAAATTACAAGTATGTAAGGAAGGCAACACTTATACAATAAAACCCCCATTAAGCAATGAAAGGATTATTTCTACTAAGATGTTGGAGGGCTTTATTCTACAATGGTAAAGGGAGTGTTGTGTTTGTGGAAAAGTGCATTGCAGTACTTTTAACATTGCAAATATAAGTGGATGAAAACAAGCTTTCATATTGAATACGACCATTTCTACTCGTTAAAGATAAAATTAGTAATAAAGGCCTTTCTTCAAATAAAGGCCTGGTGCTTTCTGCAGCTGAAGTAAATACATTTTTTGACTAAATTTGACTAAAACACAGTTCATCCACCATCCTGGGCTATTAAAAATGGCCACAAAATGAGTCTCATTTCTTTCTTTTTTTCTCATATATATTCAATAATTAATTGAAGTTGAAACATGGAAGATTCCTTTCATCCAACTGTAATCATAACCTGAGTTCATCTTTCCTGATAAATTCATAAGGACTCTAATGGAGACAGTGTCTTTTCCATCTTAAAACAATAGTTTGTTGTATTAGTAATAAAAGTGCAGATCTGGGTGATGGATTTTGTATTGATGAACCCTTTGACTTTAAATCAGAGGGTGTGAGCGTGACAGAGATTAATGCATCCAGAATACATAATAAGATGTGTAATTACTTGTCCAGTTATTAATATGTTAATATGTTGACATTTCTGTTGTACTGTTGTGACCTGTTACCAACACAGCTCTGCAGCTCCACCTACTCTAATAACAGCAACATGAACTCAACGACCTGAGCTTGGTGAGTGTATTATCTCTGAATGAGGAGCTAGAAAACTGCATTTCAATTTTACTTCTTAAACTGGTAGAAAAATATGTGCAGAAATGGACGCCACAGTTCAGTTTAAGAAAACAGTATGAATGTAAAGTGTCTCAATTAGTGATGATAGTGCAAGTGAAGCACGTGAAAGCAAAACTGGTTCACACAAAGACCGTCTGGGAGTGTCTAGACGTGGGTTACACACACACACACACACACACACACACACACACACACATATATACTCATAACACATACAACAGCCTGTTGTTTCACACACATGCAATGCTAAGGAAGACGGCTGCATATGCTAAATCATTTTCTGACTCTTTATCAAAAAATAACAATTATAGCACAAAAATAAATTCTAGAAAGACATTAGAGGGACCGAAGAGGGTTGCATGTGTTTTACTACTACTCGTCCTACAATGAAACAGCAGCTGTGTCTAAATGAAAACCCAGCACAGTGACGCAGCATATTTGCAGCAGCCCTCAAAGGCATATGCAGTGAAGAGAGTACCAGAGAGGGGCCAGTTTGGACGACAAAGACAAAAGACAGAAGGAGACAGAGAGACTCACCTGGTCAGGTCGGGGTGTTGTCCGTGGCTCAGATGGGAGGATAACATCCGATACCTAAAAGGGGGAGGGAGGACAAAGGGAAGGAACAGTAGTGAAAGGGGAGAGAGACAGAGAGAGAGAGAGAGAGAGAGAGAGATTAGATTTTGGTGCCAGGACGTTGAGTGCAGTGGCAGGTGGCACCTCATTTAACACACACTCACAAACACACACACACACACACACACACACACACACAAACAGCATCGATACATCTTAGGGACAGATGAAGCAGGAGGAGTAAAAGCCGAGGCGAGAAAAGCACTAAAAACTATCTGAAGTTGCAGAGTAAGACTGACAGTAGCTCCCACTCAATTGTGGATCAAAAGGCTGAGAATCGCAGAGTACGAAGACGACAAAGGAAACAAAGATACAAACTGACAGAGAGCAAGAGAAACCTGTGTATCTGTGTGTGTTCAGACCAGGTGAGCGCTGTTCGTTCGACAGCAGCATAATAGACTGGGATGTATCTTGTTTTTTTTTTTTTTTTCCAATCCCGTCGCCTGTTTCTCAGTCGAAAGCCTTGTGAAAGGGTAAACACAACACACCAGGCTGCAGTCCGCATCCGTGTGTGTCCGAATATACACTAGTGGGGAGTGTTGGAATGTATTTGGGTCAGATCCACCTTTAAATGATGCACCTTTAAAATCTGTGCAAATGAGAGAAAAGTATAGAGTGTAAATCACAAAGCCGCATATAGCACTGCTAAGCACATAGAGATATGTTTGCATAGATGTAAATTGAAAATGTCAAACAGAGACAGTCCTGGGTTTGGAAGACAGTGCTGACAGACTTGTGTGGAGATTTCCTCAGATACTCCGGCTTCCTCTTACAGTCCAAACACATGTACTCTTATAGCTTGACTCACATTGCAATTTGAGATTGCAAAAATACGATAGACAGGGTTCCTACAGGTTACTGCAGGTTAAATTCAGGACTTTTTAATATGGAGACAAAATTGTGTGTTTATTATTCAATCAACTGATTTATAAGCAAAAGTTGAAGAAATATGCTCTTAAAACATTTTTTTTTTGATTGCCACTTACTGTCTTTTGCTCTCAAATCTCTTTTTTGGCTGCAAATCTATTCTATTTGATTAAATAATAAAGACACAATATTGTCTCCATATTTTAAGACTACTTAGAACAGAATTTAATGCCCATTTCACAGCCTATTCAATGGCCATACTGGCAAAAATGTATGACTCCTAGAATTTAGGAAAATGTATTTATTTACATCAGCAGAGACTGAATGTTACATAAATACTGTACACAGAACTGACTCTTCTTTTGAATCATGTCTGTAAAGTTAGCAATAATTAATTCCTAATTTCAATATAAATTGTAAGGGTGAAACGGGTGGAACTGAGTCGACTGTTACTTTCTTTCTAGTTTGGACATTTAACGGACACATTTAAACACAATACAGCCAACAAGTTTATGGCAACAAAATTTAAGCCCTACCATATAAAATTTAATACCTTTTAAATACTTTTTTTAAGGTATTAAATGCAGATTTGTAAATTCAGGACTTTTAAGACTTTTTAAGACCCCGCGGGAACCCTGAATAGAAGCAAAATACATGAAAGTAGGTTTGTGATCATGGAGAGTTCTGTGTGTGTGTGCCACTCTGCTAATTAAAGATAGGGTTAGCCTGAAATACTAGAAATAGCTCCTCAGCTTGGACAGCTCAGATGCAGAACAAGGGCAAATGGTGTTTACATCGGCATATCGTCAGCGCCAAATCTTGCCAACAGACCCTTAAAACAGAGAGGACTGCAGGTGCAAATACAGGACAATTTATGGTGCCATTAGCGCGTGTATGTTTACTGAATTGGAAGTTCTCATTATGTTGATATGCGTGGTTACATTGAATAATTTCCAGTTAGAGACACGTTGGCTTTAGTTACAGACTATAGCGGTGCATTATGGGTAGTTCACGTATGCAGATATAATATTCACAAAAATGGAACATATGGACAGACTGACAACCTGATATGATGCCACAGCTGTTTATGCTAAGGAATAAAAAGAAGCGACATATCTGAGAATGCGATCTAGTTTATATTTAACGAGATTGGGAGAATGTAATTATTTACTATCATTAGAGGACATCAACATGCAGAGGAATAATAAATTGATTTATTCCCCAGAGCACTTAGCAGTATTGCATTCAAAATAAGGCCGGGCCTCAGTTATTACGTAATCTCCATATCTCAATTATGTGACGTTCACCGATATAAAAGCAGTAGGGTGAAACATTAAAGATAAGCATTAAATAATGTATTTCACTTCTATTTTTACATTGGTTACCATTGTTTGACCGGAGCTCTTTCATCTCTTTGCCTCTCATTCTTCTTCTGTGTTAAGTTCAATGGAGTTTGAGCTGCAGTTTCTTCTCATTTGGTCTGATATTTCAGTAAAAGGGCTTTGTATGTTTTAGTTTTTGTAAATCTGATGATTTTTAATAACATAAGGCAAACATAAATATACTTCTTTTAGGATATTTCAAAAGTGGATGTCTATTAATGGCTAATAAGGTGTATGAGCATATCTTTACTATAGTGGCGGTATAGTAGTACTTCTAATTGAAAATATTTATAGGATAATTTGTGTATCATAACAGCCCTAATGGGGGCTTATTCTGCCTGGTATATAATAAATGACTACCGCGTACTATCATATACCAACTGTCACATAATTTCTTGCTGCTGGTACCAGCCTCAAGCAGACTTCCAAATGATCATCACTCATGGATGTCGAGGTTGTATTTAGACTTAATAAATTTCATGTGTAAAAAATGACTGCTGTCTTGTTATCTGTGATTTTAGTTCCCCCATCTTCCTCTTTCTCAGCTCACTTTTCGAAGGGAAGTCAGAGTCGTAGTTTGGAAGAGCTCCAAAGTGCCTCTCCACATTTCTCTTCTTTGGAATATCAGTGATAGATTGACAGATCAGACAAACGCACGTCGAATATGACATGGTGGAAAAAAAAAAAAAAACTCATAGAAGTGGTAAGTTTTTGGTTTCTTACTTCCCACTTCTTTTCATAGTCCTTCTGTGGTAAATATAAATTTGAAGGCTAACTAGTTCACTTAATTCACTAGAGTTTTGCAGCTGCTCACATCTTTGACCCTATGTTAGAGGAGAAGAGATCTCTTACTGCAGTGGTCCCCAACCCCCGGGCCGCGGACCGGTACTGGTCCATGGGTCAATTGGTACCGGGCCGCATAGAAAGAATACTTAACTTACATTATTTCCGTTTGATTTAGTATCTGATTCTGAACGATGTTTTATTTTGAAAAATGACTGGATTCTCTCCATCACATCTGTCTATAACTCACTCTTGACGCATGTCAAGATGCCGCTACCTTCTTAAAGGGGCCACTCCAGCCAGTAATACATTTCCACTAAATTGAAACCCCCAAGCTAGCAAGATGGGACCGTCTCTTTGTAGTGAAACAAGCTCAGGGCTCCCACTGATTCAGCGTTATGGTGAGTTGTATTTTTCATGCAGTTTATATTTGTTTTAGTGGTGTATCTTATGTTGAAGGCACGGTTAACCTTTACCATTACAACCAGACAGTGTGGGGCTGAGAGGCAGTTAATCATGTTATGATGTTGGCGCGATCTTACGAGGATGCTGCTAATAAAGTTGCATACACAGTGGATTCAGGTTTATTGTTATATTTAGAAAATACCTGTTTTTTTGCCGGTTGTATCTTTTTATTTTGTTGTATTTATCTGCCACACCTTAAAGGCCGGTCTGTGAAAATATTGTTTGACATTAAACCGGTCCGTGGCACAAAAAAAGGTTGGGGACCACTGTCTTACTGGACACCCATGGGGGAGGATAGATGATAGAGTACCTAAAAAATTTTAGATTGTTACCTTAGCAACTACCAGTTGATGGATTGGGCGTCCCTGTTTTCGTGTCTTCTACAGTCCTGTCCCTCTTAGGGTTCATTTATGCTCGACATACGCACAAAAACAGATGCAAACGGTGTATATGTCACTACCTTTATACTTTATACATGAGTCTATTGTGTCCAAATGAGCGTTTGGCTATCAATCCACCAGAGGGCATCGTTCTAAATTAACATACTGCCAAAAAAACACACAAACGCATAGAAGACTAAAGAAGAAGACAGAAAAGTCAACTGACCCTTATCCACCACACAAACTTTAACTTTACCCCAGGGTATGTTTCCATTGAAATTACCCAAGTAAAAAAAGATTTTCCTCGACCACAAACTTTCCCTGGAAAAAAGTTCCTAGCATGAGGGGTAGGACTTTTCAGATTTCCCCGACCTCTTGGGGGCGGGGCTGTGTACTGAGGAATGCTGATTGGTGGAAAACACTTGCAGCATTCTGCACTTATGTTCACCCATTCTGGCTAGTATACGGGTGCAAATTAGTTTATTCCATTTCTACAAGCTTCACTTCGCTTGTATTTTGATCATTTGGAAAATATGCTACGAGACGTGGAGTGATGACGAGGTCATGACCAATATCAACATTATTTATGTTGATATTGAGAAGGGTTAGTAATGGAAATGTAAAGGAGCTCATAATATGCCACATCCTCACTGTATAAACAACATAGATCAGGGGTAGGCAAGTTCTGTCCTAGAGAGCCGCTGTCCTGCATGTTTTACATGTGTCCCTCTTCCATCACACCTGGTTCAATTAATGATCAGCTCATCACCAAGCTCAGCAGAAGCCTGATAACGAT
>JAPQRQ010000015.1:26654574-26670880 GCA_037367365.1 Apogon talboti
CCGCTCAGTTGCCACAGCAACAGCCTAACTCAGTCAGTCTCTATGGCAACTGATAACAGCATTAGCTGATTCAGCCTAAGTGAAGGTTAATATCAGGGGGAGAGAAATGGATTTTCTTTTTCTAATTTCCTTAAAAAATGGTTGGTGATTAAGGTGGGGACGTGGGGTGTGGCAAGTGAGAAATGCTGGCAAAAAATCTGCCCAGTAGGTACCATTATTTAGTCATTTTACGTAGCATTTCTAACAGTTTATGTGAATGCATTTCAAAATGATTATTTTATTCTCATTATTACAGTATGGACATTTAGAGTTCTTAATGTGCTAGGCCATTAGCACAGCAGAGGGAAGTTTAATTGGTTCATTTTCCTTTTAATTACTTAGTCTAAAGCAGGTTTGATAGCGATATCGATACTCTGCAATAAGAAATTAAAATGCACTTCATGTTGCTTTGAAATATTAACCCTTACACATTTAAGATGCAGTGTGCAAGATTTAAGGGGATTGTGCAAATGGAATATAATATTCATAACTGTGTTTTTGGGTTTTTTTGCAGTGTATAATGAGAAATGTAGTGTTTTTGTTAGAATGAGAATGGGCTGTTTATATCTAGAATGGGCTGTTATGTCTACAGAGGAAGCAGCTTCATATTATACTACAGGAGTCCAGAACAGATTTGTTCTTCTTTGAGTTATATATCAGGTATGACCAAGCCTCATGATAGACACGTCTACTATGATTGAGTGTATGGTTTAATATCACCTTAACTAAAAAGCCCAGAAATTACAAAGATTAGCTCTAACAATGAGTTTTTTTGCGGCCACTGTAGGAGTTATGAGAGGGATGCTGATTGGTACAATCTGCAACTTCACAACTAAATATTACACACTGAGCCTGTAAGAACTTAACATGCTTTGGATTCAATAAGATTTTTCGGGGGTGCTGCCCACTGCTCCCATTTTGATGCATCTCTATTGGCAGTCTATTGGTGTTTGACATAAATGCATTCCTACATAACCAGTCTTTTATCTTTCTGGTAAAAGTGTTCTTGTTTGGCTTATTCTTGGGCGGCGCTCAACACAGGATGCTGTGACAATATATTAGCATAAAGTCAGGGGAGATGTTGTTTTGGTGGAATATCTGCACATGTGAAAGTGTGTCATGGCAATAAAATGACTAAATCCCTACCAAACAAAACGGTACATCAAAATATGTGGGTGTCTTTGTCAAAACTTGCCATTTTTAGAGTGTAGTTGGAGCTTAGAGGTTGTTCTTATGCAGAGCGAGAGGAACTTCAAAAACATAATCCACAGATTTAATACTGTGACGTCTCAACCACTGTTCAGTTCTATGGTCCAATGGTACCAAAAACATTTTTTACAAACGTTTTGATGCTCTGTGAACAAGTGTTCTTCAACATGATGAGACTGTAGTGATTTTCACTTCTTTTAAACATTAAAGTAAAATGTGCTAATTTAGCTGTTTAACACAAAACTAGATGTTTCTTTACTCTCTTTGCCACAAACTGCAACTTTCTTGGCTTTTAAAATTATCTTTTATATTGATAAATATTACAGATGTAAATGGTAACACAATACCAACAGGATCAAAACATCATATAACTATTTGTCTTTCTCCATTGACTGCTATTCATACTTTTTCCATAGTTACAGACCACAGCTCTCTGTATAAAGAAAGCAGATGAGTAGATGTCAATTATTAAATTATCGGGAGCTTATATCCAGAACGTTTTCTTGTTGCATTGTTTAGATTATAATGTCATTGTATTTGTACCATTATAATGTGTGTATGAAGTCATTGTCACAAAGTAAAGTTTTTATGGATCCTAGGAAGAATATCTGCAGCAATACTGTAGCTGATGGGAATCATAACAAAGAAAAAAATAAATAAATAAATAACAGAGCAGAAGGAAGGAGGATGATAATATCCTGCTGCTGCTGCTATGGTACAATGGAAATATTCACCCTAATTCTGGCAGAGTACTTGAATAAATGTCCATGTGGACTCAGAGATGAAACGATTGGAAGTTGTCAAGTTTAGTTGTCAAAGAGAGAAGACCTTTTTTTTTTTTTACTTGATGTAGCAATTTATGACAAAACGTCACATAAATGTGTAGCGCTATGGTTTAAAACAATAACCAGTTTGGCCTGATGTTAGCTTCATCATCTGTGCATGAGTTTGTTTTTGTGCCAGCTTCTACAACTTCATTTAGTGATTTCTGGGTCAGCACCCAAACACATCAGACTTTTGAGATGAGTAAACCAGTTCCCTTGTTTGAGCATAAAGAGTTATTAAGCCTTGGGATAATTGCAAATGCTTGGCTCAACATTTTCTATTTAATTTTCACCTCATTTTGTGTTATCTGGGCCATATTCATTCCTTTAACCATTTTAAGACTGCCATTATAACAGGCCTAGGTGTCTTCATGTTTTCTTTGCAATAAAAGTGTCAGAAAATTTATTTTTTGCCAATTATTTTGCAGCTTTGTTTTCAGGAAGAACTTAATTTTCATTTTTCTGGCCATTAATCATCACTATCATAAATGATAAATGCTTAAAACAGTGTGTTTTAGTAAAAAAGAAAAACAGACATGATTTTTTAGCATATTTATTAGTAGAAACAACTGTAAATGTCCATAATGAAACTTTTTCAGATTACAGAAATAAACTTTCAACTGTTTTACTTCTGCTTAAACATGCATTTTGGTCTTGAACATTCAGTATCCATATTATGGCTTCATATTTTCTGTTATTTCCAGGCGTTTTTCAGCCTGTGTGAAGTCTCTGAAACAGTTCCTTTCTATTTGTAATAGAGTCCCACACTGCTGCTATAGAGTGTTAGATAGTGTCTGAAAGCTCAGGATCTCAGCTTTCCAATGTGCTTTGAATTTTGTGGATAGCACAAACGGTTCAGGAGCTACGATAATTTTTTGCTGTAAATTGTAAAATGTAGTGCCGGAGAGATTGCTGTTGTTAAAGCGTTAAATGAGTCTTAGCGTTGACCCTGAACATAGGACTGGACGATGCTGAAGGTAATTACCGTAAAAAAAAGTAACGCGGGAAACCGTTGGAGCCCAACCGACCCTTTAACCCAGCAAATCAACTTAAGTAATCAATACCCAGTGATCAGAGACACTGTAGCGTGAAGCAGCGCCTTGACGACGGCACCGTGAAATATAACCCCGTTACAACAAACACACCACACATAAGCTGAACAATAACCTGACCTTGGCTTTTAATTTTCTTCCACTCTTACCACATTTATCACTGCAAAGAAAACAATGACGAGGGAGTGAAGTGGGAAGGGTTGTCGTAACAGGAAAGACAAACAAATGAGAGGAATGTAGGAGGAGGTAGCATAGCAACTGATGAGACATTCAATGACCGGTGGCAGTGAAGTAAATAAGCAATGAATTTAGAGTGACAGTCACATTCATTTCATAGCAATTCATTCATTTCATAGTTTGCTTAGCGTCTACATATACACATTTTTATCCAATTGTCAAAATCTACCTGTAACTTGTATCCCTCCATTTTGTGATATATAAAAATAATCTATAATAGTATCACATAGAATTACTATATATGTGTCGTATCCATGACTATGACACATAAGCATTCTTCTCTGGCTACGAAAACTCAAGAAAAAACCTGTTTCAAAAGTAGTTTTCTTCATTAAATCTACATAAATATGGACAAAAATAGTGCTTCACATCACACCTACTAATAGCAGGACTTCCCATTGTTGTTCATGTGAAATATTATCATAAAGGCTCACATCAGCCGTCAATAATGATCATGATAAATGTCAAATCAATATTTCTATATTTAAACTATAATATAGTTTAAATGCTGATTTTTGTTCCTGAGTGATTCTTGACAAAACTAGACAGTTACATGTGCTTTAAAATGGTAATTTGTCAGAACATGCCAAATATGTCAGAAATAAAGACCATTTAAAATATATAATGGTGAAAAATTCAATCTTGCATAAAGTGAAAGCAAACCCTGAAGCATTTTGTGAGGGTTTTAGATGATGACATAAACAAAACTAGTACTACTTACAGTATACCATAAATTATATTATGGCATTTATCCTGTTAGCAATGAAGCAGCATTCAAATTCACTGTGTCCCAACACTTTTGGCCATGTAGTGTGTATGCCATAGCTCTTAATAGTGACAAATTAAAAACTATTTCAGAAGCAACACTTGGAAGGATGTCAATGTGCACTATTTACAAAAAAAAGGTAATTATAATAAAGTGAAGCACCAAAACGCAAAGACTGGAGAAACATACGTGACAGATTTATTAAACCAAGCAAAGATTGCATCTGTCATCATCAACATTTCCAGATGAATTATTTACGATTTTCACATTGATTTACCTTAAATATATCCAACCGTAGCCTCTGAGTGGAAGCATTTTTTAATTTGAAAATATGAGAAACGGTTATGGACAATTTCGTACACATCTTAGATTATACACATTTTACTACTATTACTACTGCTACTACTTCTTTTGCCTCAGAATACCCCTGCCTCCATCTGACTCCCTGTCCCCTGCACCTTCTTTCACACCAACTACCTGAGCGTCCTCCTTCACATCCATAAATCTCCTCCATGTTCTTCCCCTTTGCCTCCTGCCTGTAGCTCCATCTCCATCATCCCTCTACCAATATATCCAGTATCCCTCCTCTGCACCATGTCAATCTGCCCTCTCTCACTTTGTCCCCAAATCATCCAACCACAGATGTCCCTCTGATGTGCTCCTTAATCCTGTCCAATCCCAAGGACAACCTCCACATTTTCAGCTCTGCTTCCTGTCTTTTTATCAGTGCTACATCACTGGTCTCACTAATGTCCTGTGCACCTTAATTTATAGACATTTTACTGTTACTATTATTTTTGATAGATTTTTTTACTGCAAAAACAGATGACGGGGCTGTGAGGTTTGCATTTCGCTCTTTCCGTCTGCCTCATTAGATGCACTCACAGTTCAGTCTGGATGCTGCAGGACTGGCCTGATGGCAGCAGAATTAAACAAATGCAAGCGGTCAGTACAGTAGTGATGACACTTGCAGGAAAATCCAAACCCTGCTGATGAGTTTATGGCCACCTTCCAAATTATTAATCAAGTAAATCCACACAAAGTCTCTTCCTCCCATCCCTACCCCATTAGCAGGCTTGCATAGCTGCTCTGATAATTACTGTTGCACTAATTATTATAAACAATCTCCCTATTGCTGCCGCTTGCATCTAACTCTCTTGGTCTCATTGCTGTCATTTTTGCCGGTGAAACCCCCTGTCAATCCCACAATGCAACGCGCCGTTTCCCTGGTTATGTCTATCTGAGTGAACTAGGGCAATTGGACAGCTATAGTGCCCTGTTGCCATGGAAGCAAAAAGGGGGAATGTGTTGCAATGGAAACGCCACCCTTTACATACATGATATACACACAAAGGGGGAATCATAGCAAAAGAAAAGGGAAAGTGATCACATGAATGCTAACGCTTCCTCCTCCATGCTTCCTTCAATCCCTCGCTCAGTGCTCCAGAGGCACATAAACCCGAGCGCCGCAGCCGAGCGGAACGCCGCAATGAGCAAATCAAAGAATAGGTGTGCCCGCTGACAAAAGGCATGTGGACTGAAGGCTGCAAGTGAACACTGAGTGTGTCAGCGTGAAGACTGTGGGTGGTTTGACTTAATGGCTTCTATTGGGAGAGCGCAACAAGGCTGGATAGGAATTTTAGCGGAGACAGTGAGCCTGATAGTATCAGTCTGACTGCTGGGGTTTAAGGGGAGTACGTTGGGGCTTAAAAGAAAAAGTCTGGCAACATCTGATTCAATGTAGACCAGAGGGAGATGCACTATATGGACAAAAGCAGAAGAATTCAGGTATTTCTGTTCTAACAGGGGTCTAGGCTATAAAACAATACTAACAAATATCATAATATAGCTTTATTGCGATAAATATTGCATTGGTTAGTTTTGTTTACATTGTTATACACAGAAAAAAAAATGGCGCAAATGCAATATTTCCCTGCACCATCTTTGGTTTTGATTACAAGAGACATCCACTGGCAAATAGTTCAGATCCTTCCATGGTTAAGTACTGCAGTGGTTCATAATGTTTCAGCTGTAACAGGTTATTTAACGCTAACTGATGCAGTAAGTAGCCCCTCATGTCTTTAACATCAAAAAGACTGGACAATGCCAGGACTGATCAGGGTCATCAGGCTTGTGACAGAGTGGTTCAGGTAGAATGAGACACATAGATTAGCCTCGATAAAGTTCAGGCTCTAATTTAGGATGTGATGAAGACTTAACGCAGCGGTCCGAGTCTCCATCATCAATAATCAAAAATTAATGCAATGGAAAAAATATTACGAACCTTATTATGACACTACGAAAGCATTATGTGGCAAAAGAGATATCACTGAATGTCTCCTGTAATGAATTTTATTTGTATTTTTTAACCATGACTATGATTTTAAATCTTCTACCTCTGAAATAGCTTTTAAAATACTTTTCCTGCTCTGACTGTAAATAATAATTAATTTTCTACCACTTTCTTCACATCTCACTGAGGAAGAAAAATCTCCCATTAAACTTTATGGAAACATTGATGTTCATATCTCAAATCAGCCATGATGTGTCCCAATATTTTTGTCCGTATAGTGTATATTCTGGACAGTAAACAGTGGATGTGGACTATTGTGAGACATTTTGAGTTCACAGTTTTGGAATAAATTAACATTTAAAAAAAGTGGGACTTTAATGTTATATCCAAGGAGTGAGACCTTTTTTGTCATATTCTACTGCTTAGTCATGAGCCCTTGGCCGATGTTTTCATCAGTCAACATAACGGTACGGTAGAGCCGGGTCAAAGCATGGTTCTGCTGGTTCCATCTGGTGTGGGAGCTCAAACTAGTCTGACTTCTACAAAGTGGAGGAACCAACATTTGAAATACCACCAATGACAGGAGTCACTATGGTTGAATCTGCTTTATTTGGACCCTCTCATAAGTGATGTTCCTTTTGTAGAGGATTTCCCTGTTGAGATTTTAGGGCTAACAGAGGTTTTGTTGTCTGCTGTGTGGGATTTGATTGACAGTTCCTTTATATGCAAATTTATCTCAGTTACAATGGATTATAATCATTTTACTAATTCATTTCTCTAGTATTAAGCATCATTTTGTTTATCTTGATGCACTCACACACCTTGCAGAAGCCTTTTGACTGTTGTCTTTTTGGGAAATATAGCAAGACAAAGAAAAATTACCAATGTCAGAGGATTATTTATTTTTTCATTCTATCCAAAAATGGGATGGAATGACTCATTAATTATGGCTAAGCATCTCCACCACGTTTACTTTGATTCTATTGCGAGTGCAGGCTGTTTAATCCCGACAGACGACAAAGACGACTCTTAATTGAATTTTCAACATCTCACATTTTCCACTTCCACTTTAATCTTCTTCCATTCTTCTCCCAGTTACACAATGTCCTGCAAGATGCAACCTTTCCCCGTGATCTGCCAGCGAAGTAATCCCATCCTTGGTTCCCGTGTTGTAATCCTGTAGTTTCCTCCAGTAGGAAGGCGCGTGCTCCCACTTAATCACATATAAAAGCCTTAATCCATGTAATCTAATAACAACTGACAAACTATTGTTCACGCTGCTGTGTTTGGATGTATGGTGCCCTTACTCAGTGTTCTCAGTTGAAACGATGGGTATGGGTTTAGTCAAATTTAGAAATTAAGAAGCTTTTATTGTGCCTACTTTCTTTGCACCGAATTTGTTTTAATTAACTCTGTTTTTTTTATTATATGCCTATGTTATAAAAGAATACATTTCAATAGACTGAATGGAATAAATTTTTTCTGATGACATTGACAATAACTGTTTTGGTCATGATATATTCTTATATACTGTAGTGATAATTATATTTATTGTGATATTTCTCTTTTGTCATTAGGGTTTATAGTGTTCACGTTCTTATTCAAAAAGATATATAACATTTTTCAGTGTTGTGTTGTTTTGTGCATATTTTAATTCCAAGCAAATATTGCATCATAATAGTTTGGAATGTCCTAAAGAAAGGGGTCCATGCTTATTTTGACTCGTCCTTTTTCCTCACAGGGTGAAAAATAACTCCAGAAAGGACATTGACATAACATAATACATCCATGTGATAAAGCAGAGTGTCAAATCAGCACACCTGGACTCAAGTCAAAGCTAATTACCATAGTAACAGAGGTGCTCTGAAGCTGTCTATCACTGTGCAAAAAATCATGAATACCTCAGAAGTGAAATGGGATAATTTTGGTTATACTATTTTATTTGCCTCTATTTATTTATTTTTTTAAGCGTGCCTCACATATTTTTCATCTTCTTGTACCCTTTGTATTATTTTTGCTGTTTTGGATATTCATTTTGTCTTTTACAGTATCTTCATTATCAACCCTAACTGTAAAGACATAATGAATCGACATTTATCATTAACTATTAATGTCGACTACTAAGAAAATGTTTTGCTTTATAATGTTTTTGATCCAGCCTTCAGTAAAATGACTATGAAAATTATTTTATCACCTTTAGTGTCACCTTGACTGGGCTATTATGAAGAAACTCTTAACTCACACATTCCCCAAACACTGGTCTACGAGTCAAATGCTTCCAGAATAAAAGTAGTGAAATTTTAACACTTGTGAGTCACTGATAAAGAAAAATCCAGTCAAAAATGCTGGTTGGCTGAAGTTTGAAAGATACAGTCTTGGGTCAAAATGTGAAATTGGTAAATTAATGAGAGAATGGGTTTTACCCAAAAGGAATATTTGTCTACGCTCTACCAGATCTACTTCAAAACACTGTCTGCACATTACAATGCATTCACTTTACAGATTCTATCTAGTGGAACATTCATAAATCTATTGTATAAATGTACATAAATCAATATATGTGTGTAATAGCACTTTATCATATACCTTGAAAACAAACCAGCACTTTTGTCATTGTTATTAAAGTACAAAACATTTCGCACTTTTAATTTTTGAGTCAGAGCATTTTTAAAAAATTGTAGACCAGTGCAATCACTTTTCATACAGTATTTAAAAAGATTTAATGCCACGTACTTTCTTTGTGGCTAGAGTTCATACAATGCTCTCTGATACCTTATTTAAACTGATTTAACAGTTGCCTGTGCATGAGTTCAATATGATGGGATATGTTGTAAGAATCAGAGCAGATGCTCAAAGATTAAAGTCTAAAAGAAGAAAAGAGCTGCATCCAGTTACTCCAGAGAGAAGCTCAGACTCACACACACACACACACACACACACCCTATAGCAGTAATAATGCTTAATAGTGTCGTTACAGTGAAGCTATGATGTATTTGGGAGTTCAGTCGATTGTGGATTGAAGTGATTTTGTCTTTCATGCACTGGGATTGACCTGTCAAGAAAATAAAAGTCAGCTTTAACATCTCATGACACTGAGCAGACAACACAGTTCAGAAACTACGAGTCATCTGTTCTATGATGTTAATGTGTGTTTACATGTGCGTTTGTATCTGTTCCGTGACAGCTTTGTTCTGTGTGCACATCTGTACGTGTGTCGACACATTTTATCATGTAAATGAGAGAAGAACTACTTGCTTCCTGAAATACTTGCGGTTAAAAAGATGAAATACGACACTTCAAAACATCTAGGGAATAATTCATGCTCCTTTCTCATGTGTGACTTGTAAGCTTTTTATGCTCTGACTTCACACAAATCTTCCAACAAGTTCAGAACCACGGATCACACACTTTACAAAGCGTCTGGTGACACTTTCTGCAATATGGTGGGAAAATGGGGAAAGCCGTCGTGCCAAGCCATGAAACAGAGCACAAGTCAGACGCTGCCAGTCGGTGACTCAGTATTAAGTCCAGTTCATACAATAACAAACGCACTGAGATTTCATTTACATGTCTGGTTCAATCAGCGGGCGTTTGTGTTTTTACTGCTTCTCAAAGAGGTTACATGTAGTATTTCTACTTCCAAATATTAATAATGATCTAAAGTTAATGTTCAAGTGTTTAGAATAGAGAGCTCTGAAGTTCTCCCAACGATGCCTATGTATTGGATTGTAGAGATATGAATCGAATGTGTTTACAGTGACGGGCCGGAGGATTTACTGTATGTGACCACTGGAGGGAGTAGTGACCAAGGAACCTTTGACCAGAGCATCAGAAAGTGAACAGATATGATGAGAGCTGATAAGAAACAATGTTTAAAGTCAATGAAAGTGACAAAAGTGCTAAAAGCTAGAAGCACGGTTATTGTTTTCACCACTGGACACAGCTCTAAATGAAAAGAATGGAGTTTGATGCTGAAATGGCATGGTTTTGATTCTGAGGTTTATGAAGGTATAAAGCTCTTATGTGATGTTATTATCTCTGCTAAGTTGCCGTTTGTTGAGCCACAGTTCAGACTAAAGTGTTACACATCTTTGGTTCAGCTACTGGCAACACAAACCATACAGAAAACAGAGGTAGTTTGTGGTTTTACTGTGGCTGTTTTCTGTCTAAAAACAGAGCTATAATGTAAACTATCAGCTGATGCAGCACAAGTCGATTAGAAGATTAGATATTTTGACCGACTGTCAAAATAAGCAGCTGAGATTTAATTTGATGAAGAAAACTTGATTATACCATAATACAGATGTGTGTAATCAATGACCTTTATACTTTATTCAGTGAGTGACACAGTCTGTGGATACATAGTGTTGATTTGATGCTGGTTTTTTTTTAAGTCGAAAAGTATTTTCTGCTGTTGAGAATTTGCAATATCAATACTAGATATAACACCTCTAATGATAAATATGTTAAACTAGGGGGAACATTTTTGGTGTGGTAATGCAGTCCAGTCACTACAAGTTCATCCTCATCTTATATCAAATTTAAAGCTGTTTAATATTATAACGATTTACTATATTTTCCTCATCCGATTTGTTTTTCCACGTACAAGGATTGAAACTCATTCTTGATCTGGACAGTTGTACATCTTAGATTATCTCTACTATGAGCCACGTCTTAGATTTAATTATACCTGAAAATGGATGCAAGGGGACAGTTCATATTTGACATTATCCATTATCTGTGTAAATTCAGGTGTAAAAGGAGGTCATAATGTAAGCGCTGCCAGCCTGTTTTACTATTTAGCTATAAAAAATAAGGCTTTAATTCCTGTACACTGCTGTCATTAAAGAACTCTTGCATCTGCTCTGTAGCTCAGACCTTAGGGGGTGTAACCATCAACCTCTGCAGCCCATCAAGAAAAGCCATTAAGTGAAGATGGAAAAGAGGCACGGCAGTAATTTTAAAGCATTTCAGTTCGAGTGCTATTACTGTAACACAAGAGTCAACACATGATGGTATCCAATCCTACACTATACAGTACAAACTGTTTGCTCTTGATAATAAAAAAAAAAAAAAAATTATGTGAATGATGGGAATGTTAATGTGGATTTGGTCATCAAGTGTCACAGATGTTAAATGAAATTCCAGGCAATAAATACAGAGAATAAAACCACATTTAGCCAAAGAAGTAATGCATTTTTCTGCTGTATGGTGCCACCTTTAAGTACATCACGGTTCTGCTTGGCTTTGCTTTTGATTATTGCCCTATTGACTGACGGCATCTCTCTGTTGGCAGCAGCACTAAGGCTGTCATCTGCACATGACAAATTCTCCATCAAGAGATTAAAAAGAAAAACAAAGACAGATGAAGTTTGGGGATGTCCGGGATATATGACTGATTTCTGCAGTATGTTCCATTTTTAACCCCTCATGAACAAACGTGGGTGGAGGGAAATTGATGTGCAAGAGGTGGGAAGATGGCTGTTTTCACCATTTTCTATCTTTGGATCATCTCTGGGGTTCGGGCTTTTCGTTAATGAGCCAAGCGAGTCCCACTCTCTCCAGCGCCCGCAAATTCAAACCCACCATCGCGGATCCGAAAAATCTAACATACCAGTTTTCTCTCAAATTTACATACTGATAGGAATTTGACATCAGATTGTGAAGAGATATCCAGCCTTGATGAAACATTTGATCTGCTTCCATAAATGTTTACACACACATTTTATTGTTATGACATTAAAGATTATGACAGCCATGAGGCTATTGAGTTATTATAAATAGAGAAAGCAGCAGAATTCTCCTCCAGCGACCATGTTTCTGTAAATGGCTTGTTCACAGCTGCGCACACATAGGTTTCCTTTAAAAATGTATCAACTAGAATAAATAATAGCGTTTTATTACTGTTATGCATTCGTTATTATGCAATCAGAAGTATCAAAATGAATACAGTGATTGTGTTTTTTCATGAACTGCAGGAGAGGAGGAGACATGAGGAAACAAGAAACACAGAGGAGGAACAGGGAGAGGAGAGAAGGAAAGGAGAGGATAAATAAGGGAAGGAGATATAAAGAAAGGAAAAATGTAGAGAGGAGATACGTAGATAGGAAAGGAGAGGAGAATTGAGGAGAGGAGAAGCGAGGAGAAGCTAAATAGTTAGGGGAGTTATGAGTCACCCTCCTATTTTTCAACCCACACATTTTTCTATCTTCTGTTTCTGCCGCTGACTGTTGGTAAAAAGAACGGGGTTCTACAGAAACAGCTACTGTACGTCTTATAGACGTCTGACAATAGACTGGAGCCAAAAATACAATCCCCATTCAAAATTCAAGACATCATCTTCAGTTTTATATGCAATAAGGATATACTGTCTATGGAAACAGGAACTGCACTCAGTTTTTACCTAACATCTGCATTGACTGACAGACACATGACTGAACGTATCAAGAGTGACGCTTCACAGAACAACACAGTTTAACAGTTTTCAAACAAAACTAGAGGCTAAATGTTAGACGAAGTGGACAGAGGTGCTGTGTTTCAACCGCTGGTTTTGGAAATGCTCTCCTAAAGCCGTGTTTTAGAGCTGAGGTCCTTGAACTACTCACTACTTTTAGTTCAGAGGTCCAATCCAAATTCACCCCTTGGCCCTCCCCCTTACCCCTAACCCTCCGTTTTGCACGTTCAGGTGAAGGGGTAGGGGTGTCCCGATTCTCGGTGAGTCGGAGGGGAAGAGCAAAGGGGGGGGGGGGGGGCTCTTTGGCCCTCGAAACGGAGATTTTTCAGGACCACACTACAAACAGAGGAGTATGAGAAAGTTCCCATAATTCTGTTCGAATCATCAGCAAGATGGAGGCAAACACAGCTAAAAAGTGCAGCAGTGTAACAAAAGAAACACACAAGTGCATGTATTTTCTTCGTAAATAACTTAATCATTTGATCGTCCGTTTAATGCCGTTTCAATGTATTATAGAACGCACTTCTGTGGTTTGCAGTTGATAGCCTCTAAAAGATACCCAAAACCCATGCAACAGAGACGGTTACAGCTGCAGATATCCATACCTGCAGCTTTGTCACAAACAAAGTTGTCGCATCTGTTTATAGTGGCATTGATGACTGATGATGATGTAATAGGGCACAAGGGTTGTCCCATTTCGTAGGGGAATATTTCAACTCCTGCCCCTTGCAACTCCGTTTCAAGGGGTAGTGTCAAGTGCAAGGGCCAAGGGGTATGGGTAAGGGGGAGGGCCAAGGGGTGAACTGGGATTGGGCCAAAGCCTTCACTGGGTATTTATTTTAACAAGGCATCAGTGTCATACCTGCAGGCTGCTGTCTAGTTAACGTTAGCAGCCTGATATATTTCAGAGACAGACTAAACAGAAAAGGCTACACCGTTGAGTTTACTGTCAGCCAAACTGCTCATAACTACAACATCTTGTCAACAAACACAAGAGTTTTTTTCCAGTCTTTTTCTGTCATAGATGGAGCAGTTAAAGTAACTATGTGACAGCTAGAACCACCTCGACTAGAGACACTGAGACGAAAAAAAAAAAAAAAAAAAAGACAGCTCCTTCATATACTGTTTATGTAACATCACTGAGGAGGGACACTTATGGAATTTTAGTATGCTACCACCAACATCCTCTCGATCCTAAACGCAGAGCTGTCAGGAAGACAGATTGAGTCAGAGTGCTGGGAAAGACCCTTGTGGTCTTGACTTGACTGATCGTAGCCTCCCGCACACTAAAGGTCGGTTATTTTGACCCCAAGTGTCCCTGAGGGCAGAGGAAAATCAAAGTGTAGAAACAGAAGCCAAAGAAAACGGTAACAAAAGAAGAAGACGGTTATGACTGTGCATAATGCAGGTAGATATCAACCACATGCAGGACACAGTAGATATCCATACCTGCAGGTCAGGTGAAGTCAGCCATAATGATGCTGAACCGTAACCAAGAATGCAAATGCCTTACATTTTTAGCTTGTCTGAATTCTCACAGAGCTGTCAAGAACACAACGGCTGAAGTCAGCGCTCTGCAGCCTGGCAGCGTCTGAGCGAGCACTGATGTGAAATTATGGCTTATTTCCCTTTAAAGATAAGGCAATGAAATTTCCATTCAGTGAGCATTATACTGTAAACGCTCTAAAAGGTGAGTCTCAGGGGTAAAACACACGGGACGGGGGAAAACTCTCTGCAGAGGACGTTTCACTGCAAGGTCAGCATGAGGACTGATCCCCTTTCACAGTGGACAAAAGACGGACTGATAACTAGAGGTGCTCATATCATACAGCACTGCAGAGTGCTTAGTTTTGCACTGAAAAGGCCGTTTCATTATAGACTTACAGTGGCAGATTTTTATAGGATTTCCTAAATGATAAGGTAGTTCACATTTACCTGACCAATTGTTCTCATTGATGAAAACATAGTCCTGTGAGGTAATACAGGAAACGCACGTTGAGATGCATCATGAAATGTTAATTAGAGGCCAGTGAAGGTTCACTTTACTAACAATATACCACTACTGTTTGTCTTCAGTGTAAAAGGTTACATCCATCCAATCAACATTCACTCTGTATTTATTAGCTCCAGCTCTGATAAAACCGCCAATAAATAATAAAAATGTAAATAAAAAATTGTCCAGCCTAAAAGGTGAAAAAGTTATGCTGCACTAATATTTTGGGCAATATTATGCATTTTTATACACCGATTTCTCATTAAAAAATGCATATCAAATGTCATACATGCATATTTAACCTTTCATAAAATATCTATGTTTTACAGTGCTTTAGTCTTTTCTCATTTCAGCTGCAACACCGTATTTAACCCTAACTGATGCAAAGATGCAACTCTGTTTCAGAGTGGTCAAATTATTGGGCTGCATCAAGCACAGAACACTACTAAGGAGATGATGAAACTACTAAAATTGGGAAATAACTGTCTGCTTAGCTGTTCATCATTAGAACTCACAGTTGTCTTTAGTGGTGAAAGTGAGAACATTTCCACAGTCGCGATGCAAAGACAAGTCAAGGGAAGCTGAGTCGCCTCAAGAAAAATGCGTATCAGTGAAGATAATCAGGGAAAAAAGCCTTCGATTTGATAGAGAGCTTGAAGATTATGGTCTGGTGAGTCCAGATTGACCCTGTTCCAGAGTGATGGGTGCATTAGGTTGAAAAGAGAGACAGATGAAGTAATTTACCCATCATGCCTTGTGCCTGCGGTACAAGCCTGTGGGGGCAGTGTTACGATCTGGGGTTGGTTCAGTTAGTCAGGTCTGTGTGTATAAAATGTCAGCTGACCCTGAATATACTTATAGACCAGGTCTGAACATCAGTGGATTTTTTCTTCGCTGATGACACAAACATATTCCAAGATGACAAAACCAGGATTCATCAGGATCAGATTGTTAAAGAGTGGTTCAGGGAGCATGAGACAGCATTGACACACATGGACTGGACTACACAGAGTCCAGACCTGAACCACATTGGGAATCTTTGGGTCGTGATGGAGACGACTTTACACATCAGTGCAACTCTACCATCATCAATACAAGATCTTGGCCAAACATTATTAATTATTAACATGCAAGTATGAACAGAAATAAATGTTATGGTTTTTTATGACTTATCCTACTTCTACTTCTGTCTCCCCAAATCGTGATACATACTGTGTCCCTTAAAAAATTCCAGGCACGTAAACGCGTGCTAATGTGTCAATGTATAATGTTATATACGTGCTTGCATTACATGTGTAACTTGCCTGTACTTCTGAATTCCAAGCAGTGGCGGCACCTGGCATGGCAGCGGCTCGCACCAGCCTTTGGAAGAACTGTGCAAACGAAATTTCGTTGCTCTGTACTTGTGACATGTGCAATGACAATAAAGCTGATTCTGA
>JAPQRQ010000015.1:26733314-26753013 GCA_037367365.1 Apogon talboti
GGGAAATCGGGATTAATTCCAGTTCATAGGGCTTTTGTGTCTTAGTAAAGTTAAAAGCTATCTATATTTTCACTACGCACTGGACACTGAAAGAGCAAAAGACAGAGAATTTACTCTTTTTTTTGGCCGATTAACGGAGACGACATTTATTAAAAATATTAGTTTCAGCAGAATTTAGGTCAGATAGCGGCTGAGGGCTAATGGCAGACTGCTCAGCTGGAATTAATGACTTTGAAGTTAACAGAAGTTGAAAAAAATGTTTTAAAAATCACACATCTGTTTGAGGCTCACTTCCAGATTCATTCATCACCTTGAGTTTGACAGTCAGTGCTCAACATTTATTTACTTGATTGATTGATTCAGTCATTCTGGCATTTAGAACTTACTTAGATGTTCAGTTCAACATTTATCTTGGACTTATTAATAGTACATTTCCAACTATTTTGCTTTCCAAGGAGGCAGGAATATTCGTAGATTCATCAGCTATCAAAATTTCCCTGTAGGAAACTAGTGTTTTATTTCTGCTTTTAATAATGAGCTATCAGCAACCTCTATTCAAAGCCATTTCTAGAAATGCACAATCATTCAAAACACTATTGCAATATTAACCTGTTCATAGGCTAATCACAATTGGCTGCAGTTCAGTGCCACAGGTTAATGTTGCGTTCTTGTACCAGTGAAAGTTGTTTATTTGAGCAGGGGAAAATATTCAAATTTCAACATGATCAGAAATCTGTGCATTTTAGGGATGCACCAATATGAAGTCTGGATATCTGTATCAGCTGATACTTGGTGATATCTACTAATATTAGTATTGGCATATAGGATGTCTTTTCACTGATGGTAGGGGCAGATATTTATCCGTAGCCTTATATTAAATGTTTGGGGGGTTTTTTCTCATAAGTTTGTGTGTTTAAACCTGTGTTCATTCAATGATCGTGTGATGAAGGCCTGAAATACTTTACAATAGTGACTATTGCTCTGTTTATGATGAAAATTTACACCTACAAAAACACCTACAAAAACAAAATGAAGAAGCACCAAGTAACATCAGTATCTGCATTTCCAGCCAAAGTGTCATTTTAAGTATCAATCTCAGTATCAACCAAGAACTGTGCAATCAGTGCATTCCTGGTGCATTTTCTTTGATAACCAAGCAAATAGAAAAACTGCAATACTGCCAACAATAATCACATCACAATATGAGTTTTTCCACCAAATCCTGCAGGCCTACTTTTTCTACATGTGCATCCTCCTGTTAATGACTAGTTACTAAAGGAGAAAACAGCTGCAGTAACCTAAATCAAGTCGACTCAGTTTTGTGCCACATTTACAGTGAATGGAGCAGGGCTGCATAACACCTGTTGCTTGGTTTAAGTGGTGAGAAAATGTCATATCCAATGAATGAAAGTGTTGAAAATATGTACTAATGTGCAGTCTGTTAATTATTATTTACAAGAGATATAAGCATGCAGTCTTTCATGTCTTCTCTTTTAATCTGTTAGAATAAATCATTCAGTGCACTTGTCTCACGTCGACTAGCTAACCAATTAAACAGTAGGTACATCTTCATTAGCTTAAATGCTATTTCAGTTATTTAAGCTAGGTTAGTTAAAATGTGAAAATTCAATAATAACTGGAAAATTATATTGTTTTTATTTTTTTTTAAATGTCAGCTTCCTGTTAACTAGTTGGTTAAGACTACAAAATACGATAACCGTCATGAAATATGTCCAAATGGTAGTTCTATTTCAGATTTTATTAACTAGTGGATGGAATATGCTAACACGTCTGCGTCAACCGTTACACTTGCGCTTCTTACCGACGTTTCCAGCGGTAGAAAAGTGTGTTTCTGCGCCGGTTGTGAGCAGGAGGTTCCTCTGAGATGGTGATAAACTTTCGCTGGACGGTGAAGTCGAGTTGAGTTCGTCTGAGGCGGTTGAATAGTAGAACCGCGTTGTTACAGGCTCCGGGCTGTTGTTAGTTGGGGTCCATGCCCTGAGGGGCCCCGGCAGAGCCAGCAGGAGCACCGACAGGGACAAGCCCAGGACGTGATTCCAAACCCACGTTTCCATGATTTTCAAGACCACAACGCGGTCGCCGATAGTTTCCGTCAAGTCGAATGGAGGCCGGTGAAAGTCCCGGGGACACCATGGGAGGAGCACTGCGGCTTTCAGCGGAGTTTCATGAGAATTAAAGAAATCCTGATAAAGGTCCGGAGGAGATCCGCTGCTGCGACGGCGGGGAACGGAAGATAACAGAGCGGAGCGGCAGCCTGTTATCACACACAAGGAGCCCGGGCTCCTCCTCCTGGACCCCCCCACCAACACACACTCCATCCCGTTATTCAACCCCCCCTGTCCACCTCAGGTGCTTTCGGAAGTCCCGCCGACTAAAAATGTGAAAAAAAGTGGAATGTTCCTTTTACATCCACGAGGGCTTAGCTTTAGTAATAACACAATTTGTGACCGTGTCCTTCCCATTGGTTTAATACACTGTAATGCTGTTAAAAGTCAGTTTCTTTCATAATTTGTGGGGGAAGTTGTATCATTAAACTCTGTTCTATAGATTGAATCTTACTTTTGCGGGAGAAAGACATAGTGCAGTGGTCCAACATATGGTCCGCGGGCCAAATCCGGCCCCAAAAATGTCCAATCTGGCCCGTGGGAGGAATTTGTGAAATGCTAAAACTTCATTGACGATATTAACAGTCAAAGGGATCAAAATCATTTTAGTCAAGGGGTCACATACAGTTCAATTCAATCTCAAGTTTGTTAGAGCAGTTAAATACCATGATAATAACCTATAAATGATGATAACTCCAAAATTGTCTCCATGTTTTAGAGTAAAAAATTAGTAAGTTCATCACAGGGCTCTTCAATGTACAGTTGTGGGTTTCCTGTTTTCTGATTTGACAGATTTTTGGTCCAAGCTAGTTTTGTGAGAGAAAAGCATGCAGAAAACTTATATGGGTGTTTGATTACAACTAACAAACTGTGTCTGTGTTATTATCCACAGACTCCTCTTCTTAGTAAATGTGGCTCGTCTTGAGCAGAAAATTTACTCCACATAAAAATGTGTTTTTTAATCTGTAGAATTTGGATATGCCTGTTCATGGCCTTTATATCAACCATGTGGGATCAGAGAGGAAGTGATAATTAATCAAATGATAATTAGATGTTTATTTTATTTATACTGGTTGATCAGTTACAACAGTCCCCAAGTTGGATGAATGCAGATTTACAGATTAAAGGCAGAAGCTATTTAGACAAACAGCCAAAAATTAAACCACAACAAAATGTTTGTAGTATAGACTATAATAACACATAAAGCTTAGGTGTCACACAATGTGACATTTACAACAAAAGAAGGACTTCATGTATCATTACATGATATTTATTATTAGTATTATTATCTGCACTTTGCTCTGTTGTTTTCCATTTCTATTTTAAATGTGTGGGTGCTTTGTTTTCTATTTTCTGTATTTTAAATGTGAGTGTTTTAAATGTTCATTTCACTATGGATCCTGTCGATTGTAATTCCGTTTAATAAAGAATGTTGAATCTTGGATTGTAAGTAATAGACTCAATGCTTCATATTGTCTAGTTGTATGCTATTTTTTTAATCTTTGGAGGCACAGCAGTAAAATCATATAGCAACCACAACAACAACAACAGAGACACAAAACCCAAACGTCAGCCCAAAGAGGAAGACATGCATTGTGTGCCAGTTGGACTGTGGTACATTTATGGATTGCCAGTTTTCTTCCAGGGTGTGCACCATTGTAGCACAGTACACTCTACACCATTAGCAGCGTATCACCTGTTTTAGAAACAATGTAATCTTAAAGCAAATGGGTTTCAAGGGGACCCATTAGCCATTAGTTCTAATACCTGTTTAACCAGACCGTGTCTCTGCACTTTAATGGAGTAATGCCTAACCCTGACAATGAAAAACCCAACTTTAGCTGTAGATGTGAGGACTGCTTGTACAAGTTTGGACCATTCTATTGGATTTTCTGCCTTAAATGCTGCTATTGCTACCCAACCCAACATAAATCTCTATCATTCAGTGACTCCGTTGTGTTTTAGCATCGTAAACATACCATTTAAGAAACATAGACATGCCATTTAAAATATAGTTTAACTGAAAATCATACAGTTTACATTTATGATTAAAGATGCTTTCAATGAATGACTCCTGAGCTACACCAAGAAGTCTCTTACCCTGATGCTTTAAGTGTCTCATTATTACTGCTTCATCTACAGAGCCAGTGGGTAGGGGAGAAAACAAAAGTACTAGTGTCTTCACCGGTAATCATGTGGAAAACCAGCAGGCTGTGGCACTCGCAGAAGAGATCAAACTGTTAAGAGGAAGTGGTTTTCACAGGTTGGCTTTTAAGCTGCAAGAAGAGTTTCCTTTTTCAGCACGATGGAGCACAAAGTTCACCTAAAGAGCGACCCCTTTTAATCTAATATATTTATCTAAAAGTAAATTAAAGACCCTCTGAAAATTCACGGTCCGAGAAAAAATTAAGTTCTCATATTTTACGTGGATGTTACAGAAGATTTTCACTTTTGAATGAGCTAAACCTTTCACATATTTGACATCATTTAGTCCAGCATTGTGAAAAAATATGACAAAGCACATTTAATGTCATCTCTTTCAATTTAAGATAAAGCTTTAAAACTAGGTCTGTGATACTGGTTTCTTTGTGTCCTGCAAAACAATTTAAGCAAGAACTGCCATATAAACTGTTCTCTAAACTGTTGTGTTGTGAGTTTTAAGATTATTTTAGTAACATTGTCATTTTTATTTACGTCCGAATGATTTTTGAACTTCAGGAAGATTTTGGTCACCTCTGAAAGTTGCTACAAGAAGGAAATCAAAAAAGGGGAAAACATTACAAGAAAAATTAACAATACATGTAGTTGTGATTTTGTATATTTTAATTTGTATGATATTTACACTGAACATGTGAGAAACCACGTCAGCTCTTACACAACATATTTGGTACAGTACAGTGATCTGACAGTAAATACATTTACACACTGTGACCCTTCAAAGTAAGAGCCATAAGTACTTCACATCAAAACAAAATAAACATCTCTTAAATCTTTTAATTCACTTCACTTTCATGTAAGACACTCACTGTGCAATTCTAGAAAGAGGTCAGATTTCTAAACAGATGACAATGATCTGAGCGAGTAAGTGTCCGATAAGCAGGAGGTGTATGTGGTTTGTACACAAGACACTGAGGCAGAAAATGTGGTTTGAGGCTGTCAGCGTTGACGTACTTGTGAGGCAGTGTTTAAAGCCAGTCAGTGGAGTGGAGGCTGCACCATGTTGTCGGGCCTGATGAACGAGGACTGGTGATAGCGGTGACGAGAGGCAAAGTCAGCGTTTTCCTCCGTCAGCTGCTTGGTTTGGACTCCAACCCCAGACAGAGAGGGCGTCACTACGATCTCATCCTGAGTCGATCCTGCTCTCCTGAAAAAGTGGTTATGACAGGGTACAATTACCAGAAAATTAACACTGGCATTGAATTATTCTAATCTCACAATGATATGATGAAATTGTACTTCGCTAACACTCATAAACCTTACTACCTTACTAATATACTTTATGGAGTAATGATTAAGCTTCACAGTACCTGCCTATGTTTCTCAGTGTTGATTTAAGCCATTTGAAAAAGCTGAAATGAGCAGCAATACCTGCAAATAAACCAGAATACATGTTTTATCCTGCGAGTGACCTCCAAAATCTGCTTAATTTCACTAAAAACAGTATGAATGCATGTCCAGTTAGAATACATCTAGATGTGTCACTGCACAAAAGGATACTGACAGAGCGTAGAGACATGGGGTCACATCAGCCACCTGTGGAACAAACGCTAAACACTTGCAGAGCTCATGAGTCTGAGACTTAAGGCGCGTTGTAATGTAGTGACTTTAATGCACAGATGCGTGGTGTCTCATCCAGCTATTCTAGACATCCTAAGCCTCAACAGCTGCCAGGCGAAGAGATTCGAAGTGAAACTCCCAGCGATACCAGGTCACGTATTGACTGGACAAACGTTGACCAAAGCCAGAGGGTTCTGATGTAACACATAAGCTTAAGGTCGATTTTATGTAGTGAGTAAAGGGAGGTCAGAACTGTGAAATTAAAATCTTTATAATGGCCTTCCTAACATTATAAAGTGTCTCACAATCATGCAAGTTACATAAAAACGTACAGTATGAAAAGACCCATCAGACAGACAGATAGACAGGCAGATAGATAGATACATAGATAAAAATGAATAAATAAATCCTTTATTGATCCCAAACTGGGAAATTGTATAATTGTATACTGTATATTTGAATTGCATAAGATGAAATGTATCTGTATCTAGTCTGTCTCTCAATAGATCAAGACAGACTTATGTTGACAACTCTGCCACTTTGAGGTATGTAGTCTTTCTATTTACACATTTTCACTCCACTAGTTGAACAGTTTTATCACAAACTGCCACATTCTTAACGTAAAATTATCTTTTATATTGGCCAATATCATATGTGTAAATGATGGAATAATCTACAGGGGATCAAAAAATACTTGTCTCTCACCTTTGACTATAATGCAGTTTTTTCCCCAAAATGTGATCCTATGGGGCAAAAGGGGAAGGGGTGGGACCTCAGCTATCTAAATATATATGGTCATCAAATAAAAACAGGTGGACTGTATTTTTCATCAGTCAGGTAGTCTGTGTTATCCTAAAACTTTATTCTTTGGTCTTTGGTTGTCATATTCCTACTTATTAATCAAAAACTACAGTTAAAAATTGCTTTTCCTATCAGGACAAAACATATTATGGGTTTTAATTGTCCTAAGATCAGTGCTGAGCAAAAAAAATCTATGCATTAAATGTTATGGGAAAGTGTTTATACTACATATCATAAAATTGGGTTTTAAATGTTCATTGTTTGCTGTGGAAAGCGGATTATTGCTTAAAATACATGTTGTCTTATAATCAGGCCATTTAGTCACCACTGATCTCACCAAATCAAGCTCAGGAACTTCAAAAATGAAGGATACGTACCTGTGGGTAGTCCAGGACTTGTTTTCCCGATGTAGAAGAAAAGCAACAATGCTACCACTATATTTGCTAAGGCGTAAATCCACTGAATAACAAACATGATCACAATGGAGCTCATTGCCTGAAAGAAAAGCAATTGATATATTCACGTGATTCTTTTACATTTGAAAAAAAAAAAAATTGATCAGAAAATCAGCCGTTAGGGCACAAATAAATAATCCACAGCCTGGAGTGTGGGACCTACGCCAATGAGAGCGACCCAGTGGTTGCACATCTTCCCATAAAGTGAATCCTTAATGGGTTTGATTTCAAAGTTCTCAGGCTCTGCTTTATTTCCAGGACCTGAGAGATTAAAAACAGGTCAGATAACTGCAAACTGTAAAAGACAACTACACCTAACTTCTGTAATCTCCATCACCGTCTAATCTAATATTTCATGGGTCATTAATCACCTGTGCTGTGACTGTGAGGCCCGAGAGCTGGGCCCTGCTGAGTATCACATATTTTCTCTGTGGATCCTGGCTGTCCTCTTCTGCCCTTCTCCACAGCTTCTTCTTGTGATGGAGCTGAACCATTCTCCCTTTCACTTTCGTCCAAAAAGATATTGCTGTTCAGGTCTATGCCGAAGCTGTCCATCAGCATCTGCTTAGCAGTGACACTAGCCTTTCTGCTTCTGCAGGAGCTGCTCAGCTCTTGTGTCTGGGAGTTCTTCTCAGCTCCCAGATCTCCATTTGAAACGGGGGGAAAGATGTGGTCCATGTCTTTGGTGAACTCCAGCAGAGTGCCTTTACCCTGATGACCCTCACCGCCGCTCCCATAGTTTGGGAAAGTGGCTTCAATCAGCGGCTTGGAGCTTCGCCTGGTCGACCTGCGCTGGTTTCTTTTGGCCAGGAGCAGGGCGTCCTCCTTCTCTTTCATCTGCATCTGGAAGGTTTTTGCCACGCTGAAATAGGAGTAGTCAATAAAGCTGTATGTGAGCATGAAGTTGATGGTGACAATGGGGGCCAGTACGTTGACCTGGCCGATGAAAACGAAAGCCATGGTCAGGAGGCTGGTCAGACAGATCGCTGCAACGGGGGTCCTGTTGGGGCCTTTCTGTTGGAGTGCAACAAGGTAATCATGACATTAGAAGCAACACTGAAAAAAATACAATGGATTCTGTATATTCACAACTTGTCCAAGTCAGTTGGTGAGAGTCAGGAACCTTTAGGATGGAGTAAAATGATGATCCAAATAACCGAGTAATTATTTTCCAAGTCCTGTACTGTAGGTTTAGTATAAATCCTGATTTAAACATGTCAAGTTACCTATATAAGAGAGTAATTTCCTAATAACCATACACTGTCATAATGTGCAAACAGCAAAGGCTTCACCATTGTTATAGCTCTCATAATACTTTTAATGTGCGTGAATATTTGATAGCAGCTGCACTATGACATTCTCAAATATATCAGCTCTAGCAGCGTCACCTTTCCTTAAGTCAAATGTTGTGCTCAGTTAATCTCTGTTCATCTAACATGATGCTAGATGTGTGCAAAGCTATGAAAAAGTAAATACATTGCAGCATAACATTGTCTGTTTTCATTTCATTACTTACTTACTACATTCTACTCCCCATTGAACAATAACATGGATAGCAATTTTACCCAAAATGTGTTTAATTTTACTCTAAATTTCAAAGGCAACTCTAGTAATAAAATCATTTGCCTGATTTACACAATTATTTTCTAGTCATTTTTTTAAGCAGCTTTCTTTCACCTCCCAGGTCCTATCTTATGGTTAGAGGAGCGCTCCTGTGATGCCTGGCGAGCCTCCAGAGCACGCAGCAAAGCAGGGCCCTGCCCGTCGCCCTTCCTGCGTTTGTTCTGAAGCTTTGATTTGGGCCAAGATGTCTAGGGCCTCATTCCAGCCCTCTGAGAGAGGTCAGACACTGCTGCCATCTCGGGAAGTTTGAGGAAAACTGGGGGTGGACGGGGTCAGCACGGCAACGTGACAGCGTGTGTGTGTGTGCGTTTAACACCGCTGGGTTGTAACTCATTATTGTAATGTGCTCAGTCCACTCACATCTGCAGAGTGGAGTCCACACTCTATAATTAGGCAGTCCTGTCACTGCCCCCCCCATCCAGGCCACTCGCAGTTAGTAGGTTTTATTACTGCAGCTAATCGGAGACTAAATTTCCAATAGAAACTTAACATATAAATGTAATTATCAGCAGTCCGGTCCATATTTTTACAGGGTATAATTTACTGTTTAAACCCTTAAAGACCTACAACTATTTTTGTGGTGACTTCCAAATGAATCCTTTTCTACATTTAACCTTTCTTAGGGATTTATCACCATTTATTTATTAATATCATCCTCTGCATTTTTCAGGTATTTTTCTATATATATTTTAATGGTCATGTAGTAACACTCAGAGTCCATTCAAAGGTTATTGTACCAAAAATAAAAGTGACTTTTTTAGCAAAGTGTATCATTAACTGAACATAAAAGTGAGTGTCTACAACCACTGTCATTTGTTAAACTACATAAGTTTTACTAGTAAATCAATGTTGCAGAAAATGAAAGGGTTTCATGATAACTATAGAACCTCTGAACATCCCAATAGGACACAGAAAGTGCATTTTCCCCAAATTATTTAAATGTATTGATAGGATTAGTGGTTCAGAAGGTTTAAAAATATTGTAGATCAGTAGATGCTTTTGGTCGCAGGCGGCTGTTTAGGTCTTTGAGGGTTAAGAAGCCCATAGGGAAGGAAGTGTAGCATCTTAAAAATGGGCTCATAAATCTTCGAGATGCTGGAGATAATTGCTGTGTATATCCCAGCCTGGCATTAAAGATTTATAGCATTTACTTTTAATTACTCACAACATCCTCAGTTTCATTGCAGCGCTATTTTTACACCATTTTCCTGCTTTTGCCACTTACTTTCCTTACATTATAGATTTCTATGACTTATAACCTCTGTGGGTGCAAACAGAAGCAAATTATTGTGTAAAATTCCCAAATGAATACCCTGTGGTGTGTTCTCTAGACTTCATGAGACAGTTTTGTCTTCACCTTGGGGTTTGAAAGTGCGAGTGTAAACACACAACTGCAATAAATAATCTCAATTTGCATCATGGTGATATTTCATTGTATTGTCAATGTCCAGACGCCCCTCCCTTCATGGCTCCATCTGTTTACCCACCCCTTTTCCCAGGAAGGCCAGAGCGGGGATGACTCTCTCCTGGGCGATGCACTGAAGGATCCTGGGTGCCCCATACAGGCCGCCCATGCAAGAAGCCAAGGAGGAGATGTAGAGCCCCAGCAGAAAGAGGAAACCCACCAAGGAGACCTGGAGGAAGAGGGAAAACAAACAGAGTGTGGAAGAGGATGGGGTGGGGTTGAGCGCTCACAACAGCTACACCCTGCTCAGTTCCGCTGCAGCCAGCCCCTTATGAAAACAATGAGACCTAACCACTCACCGAGAGAAGTCAAGGACATTTAAAACGACCCAGGGTGATGGGTTAAGGCTGAATTTAATGCGTTCTTTTGAGAGTTCGTGTTGTGGGTCGGTATTTAATTCACCAAGTGTGAGTTTCTTTAGTGTAGAAACTTATCCTGTGTTGTCATCATTGACTGTCCATGTGGAGCCAAATAAAGGGGTAATGCAGCAGAAAAACCACAGATCATCACCTGTGCGCCATATAATTTTTAGAATGTATCCAGCAGGTATGGAATATACACATTATGTTAAAGTAGTGAATTACATAACAGTTACGTATTGAACATAGTACCATTATCCACAGCAGTAAATGATCATTCTCTAACGGCCAGTTCTGGCGGTGCCTTAGTGTATGTTGATTTCAAGGTCTAATATGCAAAAATCAAGAGGGATCTGAAAGCAGACATTGCAAATATTCGGTGGCCACTTTATTAGGTACACCTGGTAAGTTTTGGGTGTACCTAAAGAGGCCAGTGAATGTACATGCCTTTGCTGTAGTTGGTCTGCATTAAGCCTCAATATGCTGTGATAGATGGTCCTCTGCTTGTTGATACCAGTGGTTGTATGAGTCACTGTACTCAAACCAGTCCAGCAATTCTCTTCCAGCATCAGTAACATATTTTTTGCCAGAGAACTGCCGCTCACTGGATATTTTCTCTTTTTGGACCAGTCCCTGTAAATCCTAGAGGTAGCTGTGTGTGAAAATCCCAGTAGTCAACAGTTTTTGAAATAGTGAGAAAAGTCTTCACCACATCTGCATGAGTCGCTGCCATGTGACAGACCTGTGATTAGATATTCATGTTAACTAACAGCTGAACAGTGTACCCAATAAAGTATATGATGACTGTAATATATAAGGTTTTTTTCAATGCTGTGTAAAAAAAATAAATCCTATTTTCATGAGAGAGAGAGAGAGAGAGAGAGAGAGAGAGAGAGAGAGAGAGATCAGGTGCACCTGATCGTCCCAAGGCAAAGTCTTTATGACACTGGCCACGCATAATGGCTTTCTGGGAGAGAACTGTACCTCAGGAATTCACCAACGAGTTGTGGATCCAGAATCTTGGGCAATGTTTAATGAACTGTATGATGTTATTGAACCTCTTGTGGCACCAGAGTTGTCATGCCCGTGACATAGTGAAAATGCGCAAAATGTGTTTCTATTACACTTTTGTGCCATACTTCTATATGGAAACATCCCAAAAACCACCTCATGAGAGCGTAAAAACTTTTTTGCGACATTTCGATATTTCCATTACCAGTTTTCTATTGCGCAATTTACATTTTGCGCATTTCTGAGGGTAATGGAAACCCAGCTACTGTTTGCAGTAAAACTGTTGAAGATTTAGACTCTGAAAATATGTAAAAACATGTAAATAGAAAGACAAAACACCTCATAGTCATTGAGGTGATGTCGTTGTAACCGTTTCTGTCCATGATCTGTTCAGAGTTGCTGAGGATGCCTTGACAGCTTCAACATAACCAGACCATGTGATCATTTCATTGTAACCTTGGAGTACATCAGGATGACAGATACAGCTGCAAAAGAGTCGATATTTTCTCACGCAGAGCTCTTGTTTTTTGTAACAAGAACACAGTCCTTTTGAGCTGTCAAATAGTCTGTTGTAAAGCAACCCCACCTGTGAACCAAGATCTCAATATTCAACTTAATTCAGCACATTCATGTTTTAATATAATTATGCAAAGTGTGGTCCAGTATAATGTAAAATACATGAAAGTCATCAAATCGCTGTGATAAACACCATCTATATACAACACAACCTGATGTCACTGGTGAGAGATATAATAGTTTATTCATGCGTAAACATGCTTAGATTTAAAGGAGTTATATAACGAAGCAACTATGATAAAAGCTGAAGCACTGTTGTTTTCACCACTGGACACAGCTCTTAATGAAAACAATGGAGTTTGATGATGAAATGACAGCGTTTCCTCTACATGGCTGAGTTTGATTATGAGGCTTATGAAGATATAAAGTTATTATGTGATGTTATTATCTTTACTAAGTTGGTGTTCGTTGATCCACGGTTCAGGCTAAACTGTGATAGTTCTGACCTTCTTTGTTCGATTCCAAACAGATCTTTAGTCCAGCTACTGACAACACAAACTGAACAGAAAACAGAGGTGATCTGTGGTTTTACTGTGTCTGTTTTCTATCTAAACCAGAGCTAAGCTAACAGAGCTATAATGTAAACTATCATCTAATGCAGCACATGAATATTATAGGAGTGTTATTTTGATAAGTGGCTATGGTTTTCAGTTTGAAAAATCAAACTTGGTGATGCATTTAAACAATGAGCTTTATACTTTATTCAGTGAGTGATACAGTCTGTGGATACACAGCATTGATTCTTTTGTGGTTTTGGTAGTCCTAAGGTTGTTCAGGTATAAGACTTCCCCCTACTCTTGTGAGTTGAATATCAACACTACTTATAAGCTCTTTTACTTGTTTTTCTGTTTTACACTGACTTTAAGTCTATGTAAACAGAAATTATTACAAATATATACCATTTCTTCTTTTGGAAAAAACTTGTTGAGCCTTGGTTAAGTTAATGAGAGACCCACATCAATAAAAAGAACCCTGGGGAATTCCCCATTTCCCCCTTTGTGTTTACAATGACACTTGTACAGAGTAAGACGGAAACACATAGATGAGTTTACCTTTTCTGCTATTAAGAAGTCATAACGCAGTGCTTCTCTGGTGCAGATGGCCCCCAGGAGGAAGACAAAGACCAGATACAGGAACCACCTGCAGGTCACCCACAGTACACAAGGCAGGATTAACAACTGCTCCTTTCTCACTATTAATAGGAAAAATGTGTCATAACTACTCAACAAGTGAATGTCTGATAGGGCCAGACGTGGAAAAAATGAAAAAGAGTGCCCTTGTAAAAAGATAAGACCTGGTGATCTAATGGCACGGCAAAATTCCAACTGGTTTTAGCTGAATCACACCTTAACTGACAGGCTCTATGGAGTTATGTGTACAGTAGTAACATTTTTTGGAGAACTTTTTTTTCAATCCAAGACTCTTCATGTGATATACTCTAGCTCCCAGTCTAAATACCGTCAGTGTTTAGTCTATGGACCTTTACAGCCGCTCAGTCCGTCCAGTCCACACTTTTTTTTTTGTAGAATTTTTACACTTTTATTGTAATTTTAGTTGCATGTACTTAAAAGTGTAGCATTTCACTGTGGTATTTTTGTATTTAACAGTGTTGTTGTGTGTGTGTGTGTGTGTGTGTGTGTGTATTTCCGTACGAGGTAACGACAGCTGCCAGCGTTCCCACAGGGATGTTGTGTTCAGGCCGCTGAAGGTCTGAGCTCATGTTGAAGCCTGCCATAACCCCTAAAAGCACAAGCAAACCACAAAAATGTATACAACATGCTGTAAAAGACAAAACAAAATGTTTTTTTGCTGGGCACGTGTAGCTGTAAGAGTTAAAGGCAGGGAAAACAGGATGAGCTGAGACTGTTTTCTGAACTCATGCTGCATTTGCTAAAAACTGAAAATAAAATGTTTGATCGAAAGCAAACGAGAGAGGCGAATTCACCTGTAGCAGCAGGGAAGAAGACTCCAAAGACTGTGAAGAAGTTTTCTCCTGGGGTGTAATCTGGCATTGTGTTGCTGCTGAGAAGCCTGGCTGAATAACCGACAAATCCATGCTCTGTGAAAGGATGGAACAGCACACGCAAACTGGTCAGGATGGATGGCAGTTTCCCCAAAAAACTAGGTTTAGTATCTCACATCGTTCATAAAGATCCGTGTGGACTTGTCTGTGTTTTTACGAGTAGGGCAAGGTTTACTTTTGTTGAACATGAACAAGGACATGAATACAAAAATGCACAAATGAACAGCAAAGCAAAAGAAAGAAGAGTGTTGCGATGCAAAAATTAAATGCAACGACTCAGAAAAACCATGAAATGTAAATTCTTCCAAATGCGTCCACTAGGACTCTGCAGAGACAAACCTTAAAATATACCGTGGACTTCTTAGAAACATGCTCTTCTGTAATTGCTTGTGGCCCCCCATACTCGTGGATCGTTCCCTCCATGCACTGGCCCTCAGATTATAGAATGCACTCCCTCTGTTTGTACATCACAACGCCTTTAAAATGCAGCTAAAGACCTTCTTATTTAGTCACGCTTTTGTATTGGCAGTTGTACCTTCAATTGTTTTTGTGCTTTATTGATTGTATATTGCTTGTTATTCTGTATTAACTATGTAAACTTTATTCCTGTGATTTTTATTAGTGCCGTATACATACATTTTACTCATTATTCTTACATCAAAATCTTTTCTCACAGTTTTGTCATTTTCTAGCAGTTGTGGGGAACAATAGCACTGTCTACTTTTTTTTTTTTTAAATGATCTGTTTCAGGGATTATGTTACATACTTTAATGAGGTGAGCTGGAAATCAAATGATAAAAGTGCTGGTTGTTTAATGTTAAGATATATGGTTAAGTTTTAGTTTTATGTACATTTATGTAACACTAGAATGAATCTGAAAAGTCAGTGTACTCTAGTGTGCGGAGATAAACGCTCCTTAAGTAAAACCCATTCTCTTATTATTTCATAGAATTCCACATTTTGACCCAATACTGTATCTTGAAAACTAAAGCCAACTTGCACCTGTGACTCATTTTTTCTTTATTAGTGATTCAAATTTGCTAAAGTTTCCCTTCTTTTATTCTCAAAGGATTCTGCACATGCACCATCGTGGTCAGAACATGCATAATGGAATTTGGTGAGAAAAACTGAATAAAAATAAATCTGTGTTACATTGTATTTTTTTTTTTTTTTATTAAGACTAGGAGTAGACAGAAATGATCCTTGCAGCTGAAATAACACTCCCATTTTAAAGTTTATACTCCCCTATCTCTCATAGTGAAACTCCAATTTGCACCTAATATTATACAGACATTTAAAAAAAATCGAAACATGTTCATATGAGTACTTTTAGTCTCTGGGGCTGCAGTGGGGAGGTTGTGGGGTTTGGGTTCAGCCAAGAAAATTTTATGTTACTTCACTAAAAACCCCATGTTCACATAATCTCCTACTATCATACAAATTGTATTACAACACACATGCACAGGCTGTAGATTACACATTACACTCAGACATAGGGAGAAGAAATGAAACAAAAACACTCAATGATAAAGTATGAGGTTTTGTTTCAAGTGATCCTTCAAATTGTGTGTAATAAAAAAATAACCATTCAAACAGCTTTATCTGCTAAATATAACCGAATATTGTTTCTGTACGATTGGATCTTACTAGAAACACATCAAAAATGTCAGTAAAATAAATAATATTCCTAGACTGACCATAAATGATATGATAAAAACATGATAAATGACTCTCTGGATTGTTTTTTCACCATTTAATTTATGTTAGGGGCTTTGATTTAAAGAAAAAAAAAGGTGTTTTCCGTTAATGTTATAATGGAAGATTTCATATAATTAAAATACATGCCCAAAAACAGGTAATCTGGTTAAAGTCCATCTAAAATCAGGACAGGTTGCGTCGGTGCTGTTGCTTTGGTGAATGTGCAGGGAGAGAGTGTTCTGCATTGGTTGGGGCCATTTAAACCAAAGAGTCCGAGGGCCCGCCTATGTTACAACACCGGACATTTCCCCCTTGGTTATCTTGCGATGGGAAAGAATGTGTTCTCACAGATTAATGACATGTTTATCCAAAAGGAAGTCACCACCCTTTTCAGAAGCTCAGCAGCTTCCAAGTTAGAGAAAAAAAAAAAAAAAAAGAATGGGATCGTGCAAGGAACAGTGAGTTTTGTTTTTAGACAAAAGCCAAAACCATAAGGGCTGGATATATTAGTTTTTCCAAGTGCACATGTTCTCCAGCACAGAAATTTAAGGAGGCTGTGAAAACTGACATCAAATGGGACTAGAAGCACAAACTCTTGTTCACCCTCTGACTCTGTGATACCACCCTCTGTAAAAAAAAAAAAAAAATTGTAGCAGCTCCAGGGCAGTAAGTGTCCATGTATGAACCATGAGCTCCCACCCTTATTACAACATCAAACTCCAACATCCAACCATGCCTGACTCTCATGGCTCTTCACAAAGAGCTCTTTCTCTGAGGGCGTGTAATCGTATTGAAAACACCATTTTCTGTTCTGAAACGACACTTAAAATGACAGAAAAATAAAACCACCTCATCCTGACTCTTATTCCTTAACCCTTAATGACCTGAAACTATATTTGTAGCAACTTCCAAATGAATTTAACCTTTCCTAAGTAATTTATCACAATCATTACTTTAGTCTCTGAGTTTTTTAATAAGGAGGAGGTTTTTTCATGCACTTATTTTACTGGCTCAGAGTGAATTCAGAGGTCATTATGTCAGAATAGAGAAAACTAAAGCAAAAAGGCTTCACGACACCAATTACTGCAGCTAATTGGAGACAATATTTTCCATAAAAACTTAACGTGACTCATGTGAATGTAATTATCAGTTGCCTGGTCCACATTTTTACATGGTGCATTTTACTGGTTTAACCCTTAAAGACCTGGAGCTATTTTAGTAGCGACTTCCTCATGAATTTTTCTCTCCATTTAACCTTTCCTAAGGGTTAGGGTTTAGGGTTAGGGTTTTTCATTTATTCAAATATTTTCCTTTGCATTTTGAATTTTTAAGTGAAAATCAATTATTTGCCTATTTTAAATTTGCTAATTATGTAGTAAAACTCAGCAAATTCAAAGGTCATTGTATCAAATGAGAAAAGTGACCTTTTCAGCAAAAATTATATTTAAATATATGTAAAAATAAGTGTTTACATCCACCGTCATTGATCCAACTCCATGAGTTTTACTGGGGAATTAATGTTGTGGAAGATGATGGTGTTTCCATGTTCACTACGGAGCCTCTGAACGTCCAAATGGGTCATATCTGAGGAGGCTGAAAGGCTGAAAAACTGCATTTTACCTGAATTATTTTAATGTATTAGTGGCTAGTATTAGTTTTGTATTATTGTAGAATTAGTAGTTAAAATCCAGTAAACCAGTAGATGCTGTTTAGGCCTTTAAGGGTGACACCACACCCTTCTAAAACAGCTAGCATTAGTTTTTCAGTAAGCATGTAAAAATTTCAAAAGAAATAAAATAAATGAGAGCAAATGATCTTGCACTGTGTATATAAAAAATACTGCCAACAGGATAAACATTGGGAAAAAGTCTGCTTAATAATCACAGCAAAGCAAAATAGAAAACAAAAACAAAAACAAGTGGTGCCAGGCACTACAAACCCCACCCCTTGCACGTATTTGTAGCTTATTTTGGCATTGATCCAGCTGATGTCATCATGTCTATGCGTGTGCTGATGTCAGCATATCAATTGTCTTTGTATATGTGCCAAGTTTGAAGTAAAATGGAACAAAATTGATGTTTTTATAGACATTTGAAATTTCGCCCATTATAAGTAAATGGGGAAAAAAACAAGATTTAAAAAAATTCACAAAAAATTTGAACTTTGACCTACTTTTCCCAAAATGTAATCACATCTATTCTGGGTCACTGGCAATCTATAACCCCAATTTGGGATGAATTAAACCAATAGCTTTGCTGCTAAAGTGTCAACAAACAAAGAAATAAGCAAAGGGGGGGGGGGGTGTAATAACATAAATATAAGCTGTAGTTATTATAATGGGGAGTGAGTTATTCAAGACAGACTTAATATTAGGCAAGTGGTTTCAGTCTTACATTAAGTAAAACAATCTTCTGTTATACCTTGTTATTGGTGAAAACTAGATCAACATTGGCTGGAATATCTTATTATTAAAAAAGAATCAGATATATTTTCCAAATTGAACACAACACAAATTAGATTTTCCCCATAAATGAGGTGTTTTTCAGTGTATCCAATGTTATTTCCAATCCCCTGTAGAAACAAACATTAATATAAATTACTGTTTTTTTTTTTTAAAATCACCATTTTATTCCCTAAAGGTCACTACTGGGCAATGCAGCGCGACCATTCCATAGTAAATGTATTTAATGTCTATGTGGCAAGTGTACTGGCCTAGTGGGACTCGTTTTGGGAGCTCAGCATTCCACCGATACAGACTGGAATGTGTAGTCAGATTACACAAGGCCTCTCCCTCTGTCTGACTGATCTCTTACTCCCCCACACTAACCAGCAAACCGCTGAGCGTGGAGTAAAGTGCACGTCCTGATGTTACGGAGGTGGGACAAGCCCCGCTGAGCCGATTAGGGACTGTATATTATAGTATGGATCACAGGGAGCCATGATGTGGCGGTCTCTGGAGGAGGAGCAGCAGGCTTCAGATCTCAGTTCCGGCTGTCTCTCTTTGTCATTTTCCAAAAATGTGGGTGAGTCTGGTTAACACCCTAAACCCCAGACCCGAGGAGCACACTGCGGCTTCCTGTTGTGTGGAGAAAACGGTCAGACTGAACGGACAGAGTAAGACGAGATGGGTTGTATTTCATCAGATCCTACGCTCAGCTGTCTTAAAGGTTGCAGCTATGCACTTTCTGAAGACAGATCTAACTCCACCTGTCATTGCACTGCAGGAAGAGCTTGTCAGTTATTCACTTAACAGACTGTTGTGGTTGGAGAAATGAGGAAACCAGGTCAGACTACGAGTGAAAGTTCATAAGTACATAATAATTCACTTATATCCTTCTACTCTTGATATCACAGCAGGGTCAGTGGGTCACTATTTTAAGTGCCAGTGTTACACGAACACGGGACTTCAATTAGTTAGGGATATCCTTTGACATAAACATTAACCCAAAAAGACCCAGTGCTACTTTTGTGGTAGTTCCCAAAAGAATTTTTCTCTATATTTAACCATTTTTAAGTGATTTATCATCATTTATGATAATATAATCCTCTGTATTTTGCATTTTTCAATGTAAATCATGTATTTTCCTATATTTAACCCATAAAGACCCAAACAGCCACCGGCGAACAAAAGCATCTACTGATCTAAAATATTTAATTACTGTTGATCCACTAATCCTATCAATACATGTAAATAATTGGTATAAAATGCAGTTTTTCATCTTTTCATGGTCATCAGATATGACCCATTTGGACGTTCAGAGGCTCTGTAGTTACCATGGAAACAC
>JAPQRQ010000015.1:26762763-26780547 GCA_037367365.1 Apogon talboti
CATACAATGATTATTCAAGAGGGAACTGTCCCACACTGGAAATCACCTAATATAATAATGTTTTATGCGTATATAAGAAAAAGGCATATGTCACATTCAAACTTTACTTGCATTGCACACAAAAACCAATTCACAATCAAATACAGTGATTTTCTTAATTTATTTATAAGGACATGACACACAACAATCAAAACAACAATTCAATCCGATTGTTTACAAATCATAATATATTGCCAAAAATCTAATCATGAGTTACTTTACTGAAATTAATCGGCTACAATTAAAGCTGCACATTATTGATAAAACAAGTTCACTCGACCCAACAAGTTAATGACCATGCATATAAACCTTACAGTCTAACTAAAGATCAGCCCCACAGGGAGGCAGCAGGGCGTCCGTGTCAAGTTCCTTAAAAATATGAAAAAGCCAGTCAAATGTCGGACTATAGGAAAAAAAGATTTCCATCCGTATTTGAAAGATCTTGACACAAACGACTTGTACAGAGATAAATGAGGGTAGCAATAGTGACTGCATATGATATACTGTACATATCAGTGCCTTAAATGACATGTTTCAAAAATAGTTTTTTATCAAAAAATTCATAATTCAGATCTTTTTACACAAAAGAAATAATTTTTTTTCTTTAGCTTATACAAGGACACTTACGGCCAGTTTACTGACAACAGTTAAAGGAAAAAAAATGCAATGGTACTTCTCACATAATGTATTAGTTTTGCTTTTAAACTGCTTCACTGAATCTTAGATTCTCCACAAATAATTCATGGATTATAATTTACCAAAGTAGAAACAATGACCTGAACTGTGCTTTTAAAAACTGTTTGCGATGAAATGAGTGAACGAGAGTATTTAAAACATAACATAATTTAAATCATTCTTCACCCAAAGTAGAATGTAACCAACATAAATTCAAGCTGTACAGGTTGAGTATTAGATAATGCAAATAATAATTGCAGGTGAAGTATGTCCTTAAACTGTTTTTGAGAGTGGGGGGCTTTCATTACCAGTATTTGTAGACAGTAAAACTGATCATAATGCAGAATCAGCGGCTTTAATTTACAAAGACTGGAAATTCATCTGCAGAAAATGAATTTTCTTCTTAACAAATGTGAGATATATACAAACATTAGAAAGCCACATTGATGGCAAGTGACATGGATTCACTGTTTAATATAAATGTTGGATAAACAAATTCATGTGCCTTCCACTGACAAAAAGTGTCTCTTGCACAAGCCTTGTCTCTCTATCGATACACAGATCTAACAGTACTTCTCAGAACATAAAAATATACAATGTATTTACAGCAGGATATTTTCTATACATTCTAAAGGGAATGTTCAATAAGGGGGGAGAAAAGGAAAGTATTCCATGATTGATGGGGGTGCTGTCTGTCCCTGATTGTCAGTAGACTTGTAACATTAGGGAGCTTCACATCATTTTCTGAACCAAATCTGATGATATAAAATAACAGTGTTTTACACAATAGCACCTAAGACATCACACATACACACGGAAAACAATCAACAGTGTAATGTCTGAATAATGAGTAATGAGTAATGTACAGGAGAAACATGTTAAAACTGCACGATTTCGACAACGCCTGGACAGATGTGATCATTTCAGCTCAAATCTACAGGCAATGAAACCTAATTATTCATACACACATACTGCAACATGGTAAAATCACAGATAACAGGATGAGAATTCAACTCTGTGCTATTTATTGCAAATGATCAAAAAACAGTAAAACCAGATTTGCTGGTTTTATATGAAGCTCCCAGACCTCAATGTAAGATTACAGACTGAATAAATTGATAGCTTATGTGTTTGTTGTTAATGTGCAAGTGGAATCCGTTGCCACAGATCACTGACCCAGTTACAGGAAGTATATGAACAGAAGATTGCAGGACAGGAATAAAAAGAAAGAATGACTGAAAGAAAGAAAGAAAGGCACAGATGGAAAAACTAAATTAAAACTAAATGAAATTGGAACCAAGCACTCCTTTTCTACATACCACAGCCTAAGCTAAGATTAAATCATTTGTCATTACTTGTGCATCTTCCAGTCTTGTAAAAAAAAACAAAAAAAAAACTGCAGCTATGGGAGCTTTGACATTACATATGATAAAAACATGTGTCATCTGTCATTTCACAAACTCTAAGTTTTTAATATCAACCTAGGTCATCTCATTTAAAAATTTCTCATCTTGGATTGCAAATCAAAGTTTATCCCACACCTCCATTGTGAAGGTAAATGACATTCCCTGTAGTGAAAAATGTGCAAATTGTGCAGACGGTACGCACAATCCTTTTAAGTTAATTTCACCACAGCTGACTTGTAAATAAAATGACAATTATCCTGCAATCATTACATGCTTGCAGCTATCCGATACCCAAATTTTGTTTTTGTTTTTTCCTTTTTTTTGCAGGGTAGGGGGAAAATATTTCAGTTTTAGTCTTGGCCTTTAGAACAACCAATTAGGGACAATCTTTCAAAAGAAACTTAAACTGTGTCCATACCAGGTAAATACAATCACTCCGATCTTTCCTCTAGGATACATTACACATATCATATAGCAACACCCATTTTAGGTGACGGTAAAGTGACTTCAACATAAAGTGAAGAATCAATTGTGATTAGACCACAATGTAATTTCTATCGGCAAATGCAAGGAAAGGTTTGTGTTTTTCAGGTTCGTGTTAATACAGTACTCACATCATATGGACTCAATTGGGCCGTGCACTTATTCTAACAAGTTGCCATTGTGCGGTGACTACGCTGATAATGATTACCGCATGGCCCGATTACTAGTCTTGTTTATGTTGCATGTGAGAACTGTGTTAAGACAAACCTGGAAATCCAAACCCGTCCTTTCACAGGAGTTATACAGCTGGAATAACAAAAGGTTCTAGGAGTGAACTGAAAACTGCTGAGTTGTTTGACCAGATGAACTGCAGAGGGAGGTAGCTAACAGCAAAATGGCGTACATAAATAGGGCCTACATTTCAGTAAGTGGAAATATTGCATAAAGCAGCACGGGTGATTTGATCATCATTAAACAAACTGATTGACAACATTAAAAATAAACTCTGAGATAACATTTCACTTCATCTCTTGCTTTGGTCGCCAAATATCTCAGTGTACATTCTGGTGCAAGAACTACATCAATTCTTTTTTTTTCTTTTTTTTTTTTTTAAAGAGGGGGAGAATTAATTATAGTCTTTTTAATTCATCAAATTTTCATTCAGTTAGACTTAAAACATAAAACACAAACTCTTTTTCTTTGAGAAAGAGCATGAAGTTGTAATGGGACTTGTTTTGGCAAAACAGGAAACATGAGATAAAGTGCCGCTGAAATTATCAACAGAAATGAATTCTTCACGATTCTCGTCAGCCAAAGGTTTCACTGGATGAAACATCAGGAGAGGAGTTCAGTTGAGACCTGGTCTCTGTGACTCTAACTAAGGGGAACTCTGAGAAGTCTGTGCTGTGTCCTCGAAGACTTACTTGTCCATTGGCAACAGTAAACTGTGAAGAGGATCCAGATCTTGACGTCTGGAAATGTGACTTGAAGTTCTGATCGAAGGAGCTTATTTGAAAAGTCTGCAGAATTCCTTGTGTAGAGTCTGTCTTTTTGGAGGGCGAGACCTGCTCCAGGAAGTCCTCCTCAGCTGGGGACACCGCTGAGGGAGGCGTGGTCTCGTCACCTGAAAATGAAAATGAGTGCTGGGAGTCCCCGACCAGTAATCCGAAGTGAGGTTTCTCTAAAGCGGACCTTAGCGGAGAGCTCATTCCTGATTTGAACCTGCTAGGAGAAGGAAACTGTTTCTCTGTGGAGAACAGAGGCTGTCCAGCTAAAGTGGGGTTTTCCGAGACCAAGCTGAGGCTCTGGCTAGTCAAGTAGCTGTCGTTCTGGCTGGTCCTCTCAAGCGCTTGCTGGAGAAATTTGGAGTATTCTTGCAAGAGACTAACCTTCTCGGTAGGTGGCTGAACATGGGCACTAGAGGCTGCGAGGCTCTCCACGGGGCTGCTGTCTGAAACATCTGATGAATTAATGGATATGCTTGACGTCACCTCTGTGTCAGCAACACTAAAAGAAATGTCTGACTGTCCGTTGGCTTTGTTGGAGTAGTGGTCCAGCAGAGTCTGAAGGACTTCATCTGGCAATACGTTCTTGTCATGAGTTGCTTTAATCTCTGTGTTGATGGGCTGGGGCTCCAGGATGGTGGCAGGGACAGTTTCGTCAATGACAGTCGACACCACTGTTTGTGTGACAGGCGGCTGAGCGGAAATGCTGCTTGTGTTGAGGCCATAATCCCGGCTGTTGTTGGCCATCGCGGCCTGAAGGTAACGTTTCTTCTTGAGAAACTGCATGGCGTCGTCGTAATTTGTGCTGCTGGCTGCTGGTTTTGTCGGCCCTCCTTGAAGAGTTTCAACTGATTCAAGTTCGGTATTGCCATCTACATCCAAAAGGCCTTGCTTGTCTACAATTTCAAAGGTATATTGTGTGACTTTGCTATTCTCCTCGAAGGAAGACAGTGTGGACAGGCTGGGAGGAGGCTGTTCGCTGGACTGTTTGAGACTCCTCTTGGGGACTTTTTTTAGAACTAATTTAGGAGGGGTTGTCTCTTCTGATGACACCTCTCCCTCTTGGTTTTGGCTTGGAGATTCTTCAGGGAGTTCCACAGAATAGTCTGAAATCACATATTCGTGCTTTACTTTGGAGGACACAGCGTAGAGAGGTAGACCTTCAATTTTGTTCTGTCTCTGCTCCTCTTTCTCCTCTGCTTCTGCAACAGCGACAGAGTGCCCTTCAGTCTGGGCAGCGGTGGAAGCCCCTGAACTCTGCAACTTCTCTGAACACTTTTGGCGCTTCTTTTTAGGCAGCGAACACTCTTTGGCAAGAAAGGGGAGGCCTAAAGAATCGGTTTCACGCAGAGGTCCAACTTTACCAGCTGCCTTGTTGGTCTTTCTCTCTCTGTTCTCGTGACACATTCGCCTGTGTTTTAAAACCCTGTCTGTTCTGGAGAAGTACTGTGGATGAAACAACATATTTAGTAAAATATTTCAACAAGCAGTAGATAACAAATGCAACAAAAAAATACCTAAATTGAGACAATAAAAACAAAGAAAAAACACTTTTAATAAGCACAAAAACAGCCAAACACTTTCTATTTTCTGTCTTGTAGTATAGTTAAAATGCCAATGAGGAATAATTTCACATCTAGTCTTTATTCCAATTGCCAGTGTATTATAAATGCACATCCAAGTGATTCTATAAATTCCCTTTATATTTGTTCTTTGCTTTGTTGTGCAGAGAAAACATGAACCTGTGATTTCCCCTGGGGGCAGATGCACCTTATCACACCTCCGACGTGGTTTGCCTTTGAGCTCCAATAGTGGACAAAGCAGGTATTAAAAAAAATTTGGATTTGTTTTATTTCTTTTACTATTGTGATGTAATTCACAAAGTAAGGACAGTTCACTGGAGTTCTGAACATCAAGGATCAAATATTTGTGACTGTGATTAAGTTGTTAAAAATGTCTTCATCTTCACATTTGTTTCCCATCAGAATTTTGCTGTAGTGTTTGTTATTGTCGTGATTTTATACAATCGAGACGGCATGAAATGTTTTATTTTGAAAATTGACCGGATCCTCTTTGCTTTGTGTATCCGATTTCCTGTCTGTCTCATCTACTCTGTGCTTTATAATATACAGTGGTGTAAAAAGGTTTTGGACACCCCATGCTTTTGTTAAGAATCACTCTTATATCATTGGACCAAGTATTGGGTCATTCTCCAAACCCACATGCTCCCTTCTGCACATGCTCTGTTCCGTGAAGGTCAAAACTGGATGTTTCAGTAAGACAATGAAACACATCCAGGGTATGACATTTTGGAACTGTCAAGAATTTAGTTTAGCTGTTTTTCCTTGTGAACAATAAACAAAAAAATGCATTTGTTTGTCTGTCTAATAGAGCCACAGCTTCTGAAACACAAAATATTTTTCCACAAATATTTCATGATAATATTTGAGATTTTGTAAAATTTTTAGGGTGTCCAAAAACTTTTTTCCACAATTGTATATAATAGACTTGCCAGGTATTTTTAGTGAAATGGGGTGCTGAGCTGGTTATGGGATGCCGTGCTGCTGTAACACAACGCAGCTGTATCCAGTGGAAATCAGGGGTAACGCCAATATTAATTCTAATTTAATGATGTTTTTATGGGTCATTTACATCTGACTTCTATTTTTGTTTCTTCCAAATGTTCGTTTTGTTTACTATAGATCATAAAGAGTTTACCTGGTGACAGTAGTCACACTGGTAGGGTTTCTCCCCACTGTGGGTCCTTTTGTGCCTCTCCATGTGATACTTCTGGATGAATCTCATTCCACATTCATCACAGCGGAAAGGCTTCTCACCTAAACCAAAAGACAAAAGTGCAGAATACGATGATGAGTCACTTCAGAATAAACTCACTAAAGGATCCTAAGTACCGTTTACATGCATATTTCACTCACCAGTATGGATCTTCTCATGTCTCTGAAGGAGATATTTCTGAATGAAGCGCATGTCACACTGACTGCATTGAAATGGCTTCTCTCCTGCAGTTTGGAAAAAAAAAACACAACTACTTTAGCTTTGCACATGTGCAGTAATTTCCTTTGTAACCTTTACAAAACAAGGATCCTCCAATCCTTGTTGTCAGAGAAATAAACTAATGAGATGTAATTTCATAACATGACTTAGTAATTCATACCAGTGTGAATGAAGACATGCCTCTGCAGATGATAGTTGGTTCTAAATGCAGCATTGCAGTGTACACAAACATGACACTTTGGGTTCTGAATGCCCAGTGATCCATCCTCATTGATACTGAGAATCTACAAAAAAAGTATAAAAAATATAGTAATTTTTAGCTTAATTTTACATTTTTCACTGCAAAAATGTGCAAATTCCTGCCATTAGTCTCCTCTATTTTCACACATAAAGGACGAGCAGTTAAACATGTAAATAATTGTTTAGATAAAACAGACTTGTACCTTTGCAGGTGAACGCTGCTTCCTTTTTTTCTTTTTAGGACACACCATTAGATCCTTTACTTTTTTGTCCTTCTTCATCTGACTTGACGGGTCTGGCAGCTTCAGTTCCTGCTTGATGCTTAACTGTAGAATCAGCACAAACAGGCACAGTATTTAACAAATGCAAAATCTAATTTAAAGCCCACCCACTCGCTGCAACAGATGAAGCAGTGGGGCCTAATCTGAAGGAACAGGGAACCAGCATGGAACAAGTGCTCCCCTGCAATTTAAGAAGCAAGTGGTTATGGTTCAAGCATCCTCTGCGAATGACTCCCTGCTGGAGGTACTTCAGGCATAACAGACCTCAGTGTCGACCCAGGACATCACCTACACATCTGCCAGCTGACAGTGGACCATCTGTAGACTTTCTGACTCACTTCAACATTTTATTCGGTGAGTAAAATATTATCATCAATTACGTTAAAAGCCAAATATAATTACTTGAAAAAATAATTTAAGCGTCTAAGACTTTATGGTTTGAATACTGTCATCATACACTATGTACGGAAAATATTAGACTGCTTTGAAAATATTCAAAAGTCTCCATGTAAGATTTGCACATGCTCATGTGCTTATGTAAAGTCTGAGATGGAGTCTGTTTTGTACTGAGAGCCGGACGTGTGTTGACATTAGCTGACTACATTTCTGAGCTAACAGTATCTAGCGTTGCACACAGTTCCAGAAGAGAGGCACTGTAGGACTCAAGTGCAAATGTCAGGATTTTCGCAGAAAGAGTTTCCTTCATAGAAATCAGTGCATTGTGGATGTTATCATGGATTTAGACATGCCTGTAGCTAATGTCCACAGACTATCAACACCCAGCACTCAACAGACTCTGACATTAACCTCACTAAGAGCATTTTAAAACTCTTTAAAGAATGACAATAAATTTGATTCTGATTCTATGCACACAAGCATATGTGCATCTTCCCTTGTTCACCTTTAAAAGAACAAGTCATTACATATGAGCTGTATGCATACAAATAGCCTCGTATTGCCATATTATTCAAAAACATGGACCTATTTGTAACCAGCATGAACTCACTGGCATATGAAGTAAGCAGGGCAACTTATTGGTGAGTTTTAGGGGGAAATGCACTCCCACCTCACTTCCTCCCTCCTCTTCTCCTCCTCCACCATTCTTTGTCATCTCCTCCTGCATCATCAACTGCTCTGGAGGGACCAGGTCATGAGTAACCAGAGAGCTCCCAGTCAAGTCCTCATCTTCATCGTCATCGTCATCGTCCTCAGCCAGAAGCGGATGGTTCACCAGAGATCGTTCTCCCAGGGTCATCACTACCAGTCCTCCTCCACTACTCAGCCCCACTCGCCCTCCTCCATCTAGTCCTCCACTGCTGCACTTCAGCAGCATCCCCTCTAACTTGTCCTCAGTGTTCATCTTACATAGAGTAACTGTTTAGTCTAAAAAAATAAAACATTAAAGAGAGAGAAAAAACATTGTTAGTTACTAACATTTCAAACATATTCAATGCAGGGCTGTTTCAGTTTATCTTTGATTGAGGGGGGATAAGATGGTGTAAGGCTGAACAATTAATTTAATCACAATCATAATTACAATGTTAATTACAATATAACTACAAAAAGCTGCAATGTCAAGGTCCAGATTTAGGAGGACTTTAGAGTAATCTATTAGCAGAAAAGGGGGGTGGGGGTCAAGCAAGTGGACTCAAATTACAATTCTTTACACAATAATCAAGCTTATTAAATACAGCAATTTTGTTAAAATACATATACACTGAAGCTGTAGTCCACATAACAAAAATTCCCGGGGAATGTTTCTTTCCCAGTCAACTTAAAAACCAGCGCCACAACTGTTGTTTCTATCTCACAACATGTACAACGCTACACAGTGGAAAGTGAAGGCAACTCTGAAAGTTGAGAATGTGTTGAAATGATGGGCTGCTCCGCTGAGACTAAATTACAAGCATGATCATTTTAATAACATAACAAGATGTGTATTTGCTTGTACTTTTACCTTAATCCGTGCTGATCACTGTTAGAGTTTAACCAGGCTTTCAGACATAGATAAATACCAGTCCAAAATGACAAGTACCAGCGTCGAAAGGACTAATTAGTAAACCATAAATGTGCATCTTATGACTGCAACGCTACACCTGCTTTGACCTTGCATGGCATTACACTTTGACGACATCTAACATTTATTTTGTTAACTAACCTAACGCTAGCAACCACTTGATCACAAAACGGTAGCTAACATAGCACTTCTGGGCCGTTTCACAACAGACCTGAAGATGTCGTTAATTGATTCAGACTTACCGAAGTGGCAATAAGACAAGTAAGTATTTGTCACGGTTTAAGTTCTCGCCGACAGCTGCTTTGCCTCATATGTAAACAACGCTGACTGTGTCACTTAGGTTAAGTGGGTTAAGTCTCTTGCTAGCCAGCTAGCTAGCTATGCTTGTCAAATCAACTACATCGTACTAGTGAAGAAGAAACGGAGGAAGTGCGGCGAATACGCCTTCAACGTAAAAGCACTAGTGTGATTGCAAATAACCCTGAGATTCCCATAACAAACCCACCGCTTAACCAAACTAATTGAAAAACACTGAAATGATGCCACTATGTCAGAAGTGTGATCCTGCGATAGAGGCAGAATCATTGTGTACTGTATGTATTTAACAGGATCGTCTCTATTACAATTTTATTCTGGAGGCTTCAACCGGAAGAGCAATTATTTTGCTGAACTTGATGCATCCCACGGCCTATGTGAAGCTAATTTACTACTAGCAAGTGTCGGCAGCAGATATTGGTTAGTGCTTGCTGCTGTTAATAGTTAGTTGACACCGCCACTTCATAGCTATCAAATTCTTCTGAGACATGCGATAGCTAACGCTGAACTGCAGCTCACAATAAACAATATGCATATCATAAAATACAACTTCCGTTGTCACATTTGTCCAAACTTGCCAGGAGAGCTTGTTGGATTTCGCGCTAATGCTAACATCCACAAGCTCTCTCAGCCACTGTGTTCAATAGGCCACAGTGGTTGGAGCTAGCTAGTGAAGATAACGTTCGCTAACTTGCTAGCTCAATAATAGCCTAAACACAAATAACATCAAAGATTCCCGTTGACCGAAAGTGGCATATAAATAATAAAGTCTGAGCCACTGATTCTTACCTGCTACGCGTCTTAAACCCGTTTAGTTGTCATGATTGTTATGCAAGACTACAGTGTAATGATGATGTGCGGAATAATCAAATATACCATCACATTTCGTCAGGAAAAGAACATGTCTATTTGTCGCCATCTAGTGGCCAATAGTTGTTAGTGTCATGAGGACTGCGCTTGTCCCAATTTGTTCGCTGAAACTTAAGTTGGGCGACCTACTTCTATAAATGATCTTAATGCTTGTGGTCAGTGATTTTGACGTATTTTCACCGAAATCAGTGAAGTAAAATACATATATTTGTATTGTATTATCTCAACTAAACCGTTGGAGCTCATGTCTACATGGAAAATAATACATAAAACATCCAACTTGCTGATTTCCGGCTACATGTTTTACTTACTGAAATAAGCAATAGGAGGATTTGTTGATGTGTAGACCTAGTTGTAGTCCATATATACATGTAAAATAGTTTAATTTCATTCAGTAGGCTGTAATATTATTCTAGGGTAGAATAATGACGTTCACCTTAAAAAGACATTCAAGGCTGCTGCGGTTTGGTTTGCGTTAAATAATCCTAATGTAGCCTATTTCCTTCATCTTCATCCGAATATTATTTTGATTTGATAGTAATCTGCTTTTAATCTCTATAGATCATGTTTAGGCTATAGGACGAGTTATTTTTAAGGTGGTGAAGGGGAAAAGACTTAAAGACTTTCGAGAAGATGAGGGGCGCATCAAGTGTTAAACGGTTAAACCTAATGTAATCATTTGTATATTAATCTAATGATCCTTCAATTGACGTTTTATAGCCTCTCACAGAAAACAATATTGGGGTTCGTGATAAGACGATAGCCTGTCATGCACACAGACACACATACGCAAACCAAACGCACACTCCGCCGTGAGGAATACTAATCAACCTGTTTGCCGACCCGAAGTGCAGCAGCTCGGCGCGCAACTTGACTTCTCCATTCTGTGTCTGAAAGGCTTTTCCCTTGGATTTCACCTCAACATTCACCTGCTGAATGTCATCGGGTTTATGTTGTGAGACCTTGTTTGAGCGAACGGCAGCTGTTATCACTGCTGTCTCCCCGGTCTCTGTCTTCACCGATGTGCGACAGGCATCCGGAGAGAGTGGATCTGGGGACAGACAATCCTGTGCCGCTTCTATAGCCAGGGAAGCCCCCCTCGCTTTTGCGCGCCCGGATCGCCGGTAAATATACGCGTCGGGGAGTGCGTGTGCATGTGCGTCAGGCTCTAAATGTGTGTGTCCGCGCACGATAAAGCCCCGGGCTCCGTCCTCAACAGTTGCCACAGGAGCGGAGGAGAAGAGAGGAGGAGAGGGAGAGAGATAGCAGACTGAGGACGGACGGACGCGGAGCATCACGCCGCTCTGCCCGGCTCTGCTCCTGACATGCAGTCGCTCATCTCTCCGGTGACCAAGGCCATCCTAGTAGCGCTCTTCATCTTCGCCATACTCCTGATCCTTTATGTGATCCTCTGGTACATTTGCAGAGACGTGGACTGCGACCACGGCATCTGAGGATTCAGTTAATACCGGGAATAACGGGAATAATTCAATGGGGCGCACAGAGGAGCCCGCAGAGCCCAGGGTCATCCCGTAAGTGTGTTTGTCTTCGTTTTGTCTAGTCTTTTGAGCTTTGTTTTAAGATTTGATTTTATTGAATGTGTGTGTGCGTACACGCGCGCACTCCTCCTGTGCGTAATGTTAAATGCGCTCCGGTAAAAAGGTGACGACCGGCGTGCGTCTCCACCGGCACCCGGTAGGCTGTTAGAAACCACAAACGAACCGAGCCACAGATACTTTAATTTCACAAGTAAACAGCAGTCCGGGGTTATGTATGACAGACACGAGGTGAACGCTGACGGGGTGGATGCTCAAAGGTGGTACAATGTCATCAGAAGGATATCAAAGTAAGAGGAACGTGGTGCGGGTGGGCGCGCGTGTGGGTTCTCTGAGACGGAGTGGGAAGATCGCTAGTGACATTGCGGTAAACGGCGTGGGTGTCCCTTAAGGTCAAGAACAACAGTGTTTACCTCAGGTTGCCAATATTGTTTTATCCTCCTCCTTCCTTCTCTCCTTTCTTCCGTACATCTGCAGCATTAGTTCATGTTCAGTTCATCTAGTCTCTAAGGATGCTCCAACATTGGCATTTTACATCCAACGAGATAACAGGATTATCTCCATTGGCTCCTGTGCATCTTCTTCCTAATCTGTCTTGTGCCATGTTTTTTGACTCCTTATCAAGAACACCCCGCTAATGCTTTTACGCATAGCGCATTTATTTTCCCTTGACATCTCTGAGCCCATTCCTTTATGTTATGTCCAGTCCTCTTTACACACACTTGTACACACAGCATATTGGTAACGCTTAATGAAAGACTTCTCAATATTGCAGGCACGTTGGCCCCCAATGCCTACATGCCTTTACCTGCCACCATAAACCTATTAAACATGTGAGCCATGATTGCCATTTATAATCTGGGCATAGAGCGGGTTTTTTTTCTTTGTTTTTTTGTTTTTTCTCTCTCCAGCAATCACAAAACAGGAAAATGACTAAACTGTCCTCATTCCAAAGTGGAGAATGTGAAGGAAGGACACACCAAGGACACATTACTTTTTAAGGGTTTTAGGACATTAAGCAGGGCTGTAGTGGAGGGCACGCGCATCCAACCCAGCTTCATTTGTAGAATAGAGTTCACTTATCCACTTAGGTTCCTTTGACTCATTATTTTACACAGCATATTTCATGAGGATGGCTTATTAACAGGGGGGGAAAGCATGACCAGACCCAACTAGTTTAGCCATGTTTTTAAGGAAAGCCACATTCCTATTTTCTCCCTTTTAAATACCCTGGAGGATTTAAACAAGCCAAGCATCTCAGCTAACTCACCAAGAAAGTGCAAGTTTGAGCTTAAAAATTTTAAACCTGCTTATTTTGAGCTCCGGACGCCACGTTCTGGTATTTAAAAATCCATAAGCAGGCTAAATGCCGGATTCAGCCATGAGGAAGAAACCCTGCAGCCTCCTCAACTGTTGCGTTCTCTCCTGCAGAGAAAAACAGAGTCTGGTGGGATGGCAGATGCCCTCTTTGACCGGACTACAAAATGATTCCTGTCAGCCATGAGTAGATATGCATTCACCCTCAAAACACACACACACATAGAAACCTCTTTAAATGTTTAACAGCATGACCTAATAATAATATAAAGAAAAGAGGAGTGTCTGTTTAAACCTGCTGCCCTAGATTACCTTTGTGTGTTTGTGAGCACATGCATGTGTGTGTGTGTGTGTGAAGGTGGAAAGGGCAGAAAAAAGCTGTGTTTGAGCGACTGTTGATGTTTGTGCAGTTTGCTAAAGAAGAAAGCCACTGTGTGTGTGTGTGTGTGTGTGTGTGTTTGCGGCAGCGTGGGAGGGGGTTAAACACTGACATGCTCCAGAATGACAGATGAAAAAAAAAGTGGAGCAGGGAAAGCTCAGCGGGACTCAGCATGGGAGACAGGTGTGTGTCAGTGTGTGTGTGTGTGTGTGAACATGACTAAAATTCACTCAAGTTTATTGAAAATGTTTCCCCTTATTAAATACATCAATGTAAACAGTTTTACTGGAATTAACAGTGTTAATGTACAAGTTAGGGTTTATTTAGTTTGTGTGTCAAGGTCTGCAAGTTGTAATTATTCCATACACACATTGACAAGTATTAAAAATTAACCTCTAACAATTACTTTTCTAGTTTTACATTTATCTCAGATGTAAATGTATGATACAATCCATATGACAGACTGCCTTTATGCTCAACATTAATGCACCTTGATAGATAAATGTTCAGGCAAGATTTAAGTCATTAAATATGCAAGGATGTAAATTATTGAAGACTGAAGTGCTGGATAAGTGATTTGTTAATCTTCTCTGGCTCCAGACAGTGCAAACTGTACACATGCTCTACACCAACTGCATGTGTTTCTGACATTTATGCACAAAAATAACTCAAATTGAGCCACATGTGGGACCAGACCTCCATGCTGTTCGATACTGACACACACTGCTCTCATAAATATAGGATTATCAAAGAAGTTGCACAGCCATAAACTATAAATATGACTGGAAAGGTCAGTATTTTCTTTTTGGGTGGCTGAGATGTGGCGTTTAAGGTCACCGAACAGAGCACGGAGTCTGCAATAACAAAAAGGAGCAGTTTAATAATGCTGTTGTTGGGTATTCGTATGAATTATTCATAGATTGAGATATTTTCATTTTAAGTGTTTGTCCTTTAAATGGTGAACAGCTGCAAATGTTGTTTAGCAAATACTATAAATACTGATAGCATGCACTGGCAAATTGTGCACAAACCTATAAATTCTGGTATTCTTTGCATCATAAATCATATTCAATCAGAAAAGACAATATCAAAAAATATTTTCATGTTACGGGATTTGTTTTATTATGACTGAACAGTAAAATTAATGACTTACACCGATACTTAAAAAATTATGTCAAAAATTACACAGTGAAAATTATATTGACACTAAATTTCATATTAATCTGTACAACCACATAGAGAAACTACTTTATGAGGGATTATTAGAGCAAAATATTCATCTTTTAATTGTTTTTGACATATAAGTCTAATATTGGTATATTAAAATTAATATGAAAATGAAAATAAATAAACTTTTTTGGGTGTTACTTTATCATTTTGCCAAATGTAGACTGGAATAAAGCAGATTAAACCATTTTCTCAATAGTTTAGGATGTGGATCTTCTTTTTTTTGCAGGATCAGTTGGTACACACAGTAGGTACTGCTTTAATTTTTCGCCCTCATTCTAACCTCGCAGCTGTGAAGGCGGTGAAGTGAAATTTAAGTAAATTAAACTGTTTAACCATGGCAGCGACATCTTAAAATATACTAAAAACTGCTAAGAAACTCAAGTTTATTTTTCAGTATGTCTTTCTCCAGAATAGACACTCATTTACTGTCATTTCCACTACATTCTTGGTGAGGCCTTGTGTGGCGGATCATAAAAGATCTGTGCTCAGAGGTTGACTCATAGTGTTTTTACGTATATTTTTGTGTATTTGCCTTTATTAGAGACAGTAAAGGTGAGCTGAGAGAGGGATGACATGCAGCAAAGGACCTGACTTGGGAATTGAACCCCGGTTGCTGCACTGAGGCCTTGGGCCATGTGGTTACTGCTTTACCAGATGAGTGTCATGGGTGCCCCACTTGTGGGTTTTTAAAAACCATTAGAGTTGGAAACAGTTGTTAGACCTTGTCTTTGAAAACGCATTATGTACAGTATGTCAAAAATTGGCAAAAACCGGTGATGCTTCTGGAAAGCTTTTAGAGTTTTTAAGCATGTTTAGCCCTTCAAAATGCAATTCTTTCTCGAGAATAATAACAGTTCTTGTAGGAAAAAATGCCTATTTGTGATATTTTTTATATATTTGTGCCCATATGTTTTTGAAAAGAGAAGTAATGTAAAGGCCATGTAAGACATAGAAATATGTTTGTGGTGACCTTCAAATGTTTTTTTCTTTACATTTAATCTTTCCTATGTGATTCACCATTTATTATTATACTGTATGTATTACCATCTGCATTTCACATTTTCAGTGAAAATCAGGTCTTTCTCTATATTTAATTTACTGACTATGTAGACCATGTGAAGTTAATTATATCAAAACTGAGAAAACTGAAGAAAAAGTGAGTTTCCCAGCAAAATATGAAAACAAACACCTACAAAAATATTCATTTGTCAAACTACATGGATTTTACTGGTGAAAACTCAATGTTGCAGAAGTTGACGGTGTTTCCGGGTTCAGTAGAGTCTCTGAAAATCCAGACAGGTGATGAAAGGTTCATGATTAAAGGCTGAGAAACTGCATTTTATCTGAATTATTAGTTTAGTTTAGTTTATTGTTTGTTTCGAGCAGAAGAAAAGAAAAATCTTTTTTATGTACAAGGAACCAATAGCACACTGTTCAGAGCACACAAGTTGATAAATAAAAGTGATCAATACATTATGAAAATTTCCATGCACATTAATAATAACAAATTAAGTATTGCTCCAAAAGGAGTGGGAAGAAGAAAACTAAAAAAAAAATATTAGAAATGATTGAAATGTATTGATAGGATTAGTGGTACAGAGATTATTAAACATTTTAGATCAGTAGACGCTCAGAGGGCAAGTGCTAGAAGGTTAATTAATATCCATCTGTGGCTGAAGTAACTCATTTAAACAATGAAAAAAAATATTAGACAAAAGAAACTTAGTAAAATCACAAGAACAGGAATTGTGCGAGTGCATCAAATAAATACAGAAATCCACTCAAAAGCAAAAGGTACGTCATTTTTAGCCCAAATCATGATGTCACAAGTATGTTGTCATTGTCAAGGAAGTAAATCTTTAATTGGCTCTTAGTGAGATATATGTACTGCAACACAGACACACACCTCAAAGCCATAAAAATAGATTGCGAGTGACTCAGCCGTTATGTAAAGTCCATCTCTGATAGGGCCGCCCGGGGCAGTTTGTGTCAGTTTAGCTTGATGGCACAGGAACTGAGGTGACACGTGTCTGCTGTGTCCAAGCCTCAATACCCACTCACACACAAACACACACACACACACACACACACATGCACACACCCGCTTTTGCCTCTCTTCCTCTCACTCTTCCTTCCTCTTCCTCTCGTAACTCTTCATTCCCCTGTGTGAGTGCGTGTGTCCCCCGATGGACAAAGATATGATACAGTCAGCGTAATGGACTCCCTCCAGCCCAAACAACGTGCATTATTAGCATTTCAGTACAGACTGGGAGGGGAAACACCACTTTAGAAAAGAATCACATCCGCCCTCCCTCTGGCCAGGTGGACAGTTCAATCAATACTGGTAAACAACATGAGCAAACTAGGATCTGCTACCAGACTGATACATTAGCTTTTCATCGTCTTTATTAAACATCCGCTCCGGTTGCATCATTACCTTCTCGTACAACAGATGTGATGCAGTGTGTTTGATCATATATTTATCATCTGTGCTGGTCCCCCGTGGGAAAACTTTATTCATCATAATGAGGCATTTTAATCATCTTCCACACAACTTAACATTTTTCCCTGTTTCTCACATTGAGACCTATATTATCCACTGTGATCTTAATTGCTGCTTAATTTAATCGGACACTGTGAAGCGTGGGAGGTTTGGGAAGAATGAGAAGTCTAAGTCTAAAAAAATGAACTAATATGAAGCTGTATCTTCAGTAATGTGGCTTGAGGTGGGTGAAGGTAATACTTCTTTGAAATAGATGCCGTAATGAGCCCGCTGTCATACCACACACAATCGGAGGAGGCATCGCATTCAGGTGTGTGATATCTGATTTAATTTTCTCCAACAGAGACACACCTGAAAGAATGCTAGTGTGTAGGTTAATGAAAGTGTCTGACCAAGCTGCACGAGGCATCAGAGTTATCGGGTTAAGCAAACAAGTGGTTGAAGGTTTTGAAGT
>JAPQRQ010000015.1:26797681-26815700 GCA_037367365.1 Apogon talboti
AAGGTTTCACACACCCCCTGCCAGAACCCCTGTAATTTAGAACACTACCAGGTAGAATGAAGGAATGTTCCTTCCTCTGTACCACATCTGAAGCACACAGGTGATACATTAGAATTATATTTATGTAATTTATACGGGGTGATATACAGCTGATGTAGGAAGTTGAATCAATTTTTTTTAATGTGCAAAGTTATTTTGATAGTTCTGCCAGAAATATAACAGAAGACGAAGGAAATTATCTCCCCTGCTTGACCAAGCTCTATGTCTTTTGGCAAACCCTGCCTTTAGGTTCTGTTGATCAGGAGTGAGTGGATGCACCTGTGTTACCACCACAGCTGAGGATAATTGTCCTGAGTGGGTGTGGATATAAGGAGTCCACATCTCTATTTTGAGCTCCTTTGTGACTTAATGTTATCCTCATGTGGGTTCAACATGACTGGAAAGAGAATCACAACCAGACTGAATGTTTACATGGCTAAATGTTGACACTGGTCAGATTATCAGAGGTTTACACTATCTGTCTTCCTGATTGGACCAAACTGTGTTTTATTCTGATCAACAGTTAGTGGTATATTTGGACACTATCGGAACATTAGGGGCCTCTATAAATATATTTAATCCATATTTTGCACAGGAAATGCTAAACATTTCTTGAATTTTACCAAAAAAAATCAAGCTTTGTCACACATTTGATATAGTGCTATATATTGCACCTTTTTTTCCTCTAAAGAATAAATATACAGAGTGAACAAAAACACCTTTCTTTCAAATAAATTCTTCCCAGAAATTCTGATAAAGTATGAACAGATGACTTCTATTTATGCTCATTTGGGGTAAAGACAGAACTCTTCTCTGGTAGAGATCGACAAATCCAAAGAAAAGTCCACATTACTGCTCGAAAGGTACTTGTAAATATTAGGAAAAAGGATATCAACAGATTTATGGATATGAGCAAATATCAGAAACTGACCTTTTCAACAAGGAGAGCCTGTGGAACATCTGTCATTGAAAAAAAAAAGATAATTGAGGTTTGTACACCTGCAAAAAGGAGTATTAGTGGAAAATCAGTTTTCATTTGTCATGTAAATATTTCATTAGGAAATTTGTGTTGTTCAGAATAAAAGGATAATGTTCTGTGCATGTAAGCAGGACTCAGAAAATCTTACTTTAAATAGATTTCAGGCTGAATACATTTCCAGACCAGGGGTGTCAAACATACGGCCCGTGGGCCAAAACCAACCTGTCAATCCAGCTTGTGGGATGAATCTGTGAAATGCAAGTTACACTGAAGACATTAACAATCAAGGGTGTTTTAGCTCAGGTGCCATGTACAGACCAATTCGATCACAAGTGGGTGGGACCAGTAAAATACTATCATGATAACCTTTAAATAATGACAACTCCAATTTGTTTCTCTTTGTTTTTGTATAAAAAATTAAATTACATAAAAATGTTTACATTCACAGCGTATCCTATCACAAAAAATGTGAATCACCTGAACAAATACGAACAAGCAAGTGCAATTTGAACAATATTATGCCTGTTACTAAATATTTGGTGCATTTGTAGATCCACTGTGATCTGTAAGTTGTAATGCACATGTATACATGAGAAGCTGAGGCATAATATTGTTAAAAATTTATTTATTTTTATTAAGAAATTTTCAGGTTGTTTGTGGTTGTTCATGTTATTCATATTTTTTAAAGGATAGTTTGTAGATGTAAACATTTTCATTATGTAATATTACTTGTTTCACTGTTATTATTACTTTACTTGAGATCATAGTGGTTTGTATGTGGCCCCTGAACTGTATTGAATGTTGTGTTAAATAAGGATGCAAGGAAGGAGATGAGTGAGCATGTCATTCATATTGGAACGTATCCTTAACTCCTCCTTCTTCTCCTTCTCCTCTTCCTCCTCCTCGTTCCTCTGATGTGATCTCTCAGTGAAACACACTTCAAGGAGGATGTTTGCCGTTTTCTTCTCTTATCTTCTACCAATTATCAAGCTCTACCTGCTGGGTCTGAAGGTTCTGCTGGTTCAGCTGTTCAGCGGACCTTTCAGACTTCCAGGTCGGTTGCACTAAATTGGTTTTGCTGTACTTTTCAGCAGTTCTGTCCCAGTCAGTTAACAGGCTGCTCTAGTAGTTTTGTGAGTCGTGAACTTCTACCTGCACTGGAAGACCACGAACCTGTAACAGTCGTTTTATTATGAGGACTTTCATTGATGTGTCAACATTAGCTAGCGCTAAGTTAGCTAACTAATGTTAGCTAAAGTTAAGCTAGTTCGGCTGTAAACATGGAAGTTGAGTGGGAAAAAGTGTTGCCGAATTAATCAATATGGCTTAAATTTTCTTATTCTCTTCATAATATGTCCTCTAAGGTGTTAATTATTAATTCTAAAGCGATGTAAAGTTGAATTGCCTCTTGTTATTATGAACTTTGGTGGTGTGGCTAAAGTCAGTGACACCTGCTGTTATTTCCATGTCATACATTGATGTTACATTGATTTTTAAGGGGATAATATCTGCAACGTTTTGTACAGTTTCACATTTTTAGCTGTTAATTCTGTTTTTATGCTGATTTTGACTCTCAGTTTCTCTTAAACTTTAATATATTAAGAATTTAATTGAATGATCAGATTAAATAACTTAATTTAACAGATTTAAGATTAAGATTTAAGATTAATACAGATTATCATTTGTTAGCATTATGCAAATATTAAACACTGGTTCATTATCTTTATCATTCTTTAAAAGTTTGCTTGCTAACAGGTGTATTTCACACAGTAACATAACCTACTTCAACTGCTGATTGAGGACCTGACAGAACCACTGATCTGGATCATATAACATTGCTTTGAACTCTTTCACAATTTGTCAAAAGTGTTGTGTAACATTCCTCTGTGCAGCTCTTCATACTGGTGACATTTCACTGCTGTTTTTCTTCTAATGCATTATTTCTGTTCCTTGTATTAATTGAAGAAACTATTGTATTCCCTAAATCTCCATCCGTTGCATTTATTCACATTTACCTTTTATGGATCGAGCAATTTTCCACCTCTCCCGTGTCAACACTTTCTTACACTATATGTGTATTTACATATTTTTCCCACTTTTATGCCAATAATCAGTTGGATGGAAACACAGCTTCAGATGTGTGTTAGAAGTGTCACATTCAGGTCATAAGAAAAGTTTCACTCCAGAAAAAACAAACTTTTAACATTTATCCTGTTTATCAGTGTTGAATGAAGGGAATGTATTTATGATGATAACATTTTTGTCCATATCATCCAGCCTTTATGTACGGGCTCTGGGGAAGTACCTCTGCTCAGCGAAACTGTAAAATCGTCTTATAGATTATGTATCGTACCAAAGGAATTTCAGTCCATTCTGAAAAATAACCAGTGTCACTGATCTTCTATAGGTTAAACCACAAGGACTGGAAATGTCTTAAAAATAGTGACCAGTCTGGAAGTGTCCTTATCAAATGACATTCTCTCTGATATGTGTGTCCTCTTCTGCCTCTGCCAGTGATGCCCAGACAAGATGGCAAGGTTGCCATAGTGACAGGAGGAGGCAGGGGAATTGGCTTTGAGGTAGCCCACCACATGGCCAGACTGGGGGCGCATGTTATCATTGGTACAGTATCAAAAACACTGCAACACTGTCACACAAAACAGAACAAGAGGCACATGCATGACAAGGAAATTCCCCAAATAATGACATTAAAATGAAACAATATAATAGTTTTTGTACGTACATGTCAAAGTCATTGCACATAGAATACAACAAAAAACTAGTAATAAATTTAATTAATGACACTATATAGTGCATCATAGCTGCCCAGTCTTATGTAAGCTTATCTTGCGGCTTGTCACGATGTTATGATGACACAAACGCTTCGGTCAATGTTAAAAGTAAAATTAGATTTTACATTGGAGCAGTAACACATTATCTTAAGTATTGTGTGTGGCTGTGCAGTGTCAGTTATGCTGAAGGCATCCTCGCTCTGTGTGCCTGCTAAAAAGCCTGTAGCTGTCAGACTTCCATAATGAGCATCCAACAGGACGTTCAGAGTCCCCTTGACGCCCTGTTGATTAGACAAGTTTGTTTTCAGTGGCGGAATGCAATGCTCCAATATGAACCAATGAGTTCTCTATGGGTTTTATTACTTCCAACATTGCAGCGGTGGTAAACGGGAGAACAGGTCCATCTGTATATGCTCACACTCTAGCCTTTTATTCAAATGTGCAGTTGGCGAAAAGGAAATTATAAAGAGAGAGAGCTGATCAGATTGCCGTAGTCACACAGTGAGGGGAAAATATTACAGACTGATCTGATCTCCAGTATTTGCAAATGATCTCCGACAGACTGTTTCTTTATTAAACTCCATAAATAGGAGATGGTGGTTGAAACACAATGATTACAGATCTGAACGAGCGGTGCATGTCTGTCTCTTATGCTTGTGCAGCTTCAGCGTTTACATCCATCTCTGATCACATAATTGACCCTTGTTGTGGCTTTAAAGTGATACGGAAACCTCACTTTGTCTGACCTGTGTGATCAGTGATAAAGGCTAAACGTAACCGCCAGAATAGCAATGAAACTGATTGATATTCACTTTGCACATCTGCAACTTTGCCTCATGTAGCACGAACAGATGTGACTTTATTACAATGAAACTGCAAAATTAGTGTTTGTATGGTAAAATAGTAAAATGGTAAAATACAAGATCATAGACAATGACAATTAAAATACACGGTGGTAAGAACATAATTCTCAATTATAACAAGAACAAAGGTTTATAATGGGGGAAACAAGGGGAAAAAAGAAAATGAGGGGGAAAAAAACAAAGTAGTTAAATATTCTTACATAGTATATAGTATAAATGTATACACTGGTGCCCCTGAAGTTGGAGTAAAATATATTTCCATCCTGTCATGAAATGGTTGCAACAATGTGATTTATTCTTGATAGATAAAGTGAAACAAGGACTCGATATGTAACCATTGCACAAGGTCAAAGGTGATTACTGATGTGTGTAAATAGGAATAAAAAGAGGAATGTGTCTGAAAACAAAATTATTCCAATTTTATAGGCAACTGTGTACATAGACATATACTGTATATACTCACATCTAGATCATGTATACATTTACCATTTATATCTCTAGTCCTGCAATCTCATTGATGTGCACTGTTTGTTCTGATGCATTGTTAGCTTTTATTTGCTCATTTGAGATAAATAAGTTGATTACAGTGAAGAACGTGCACTCCTCAAGCCCCTTAATCCCCATGTTTTATTAGACAATATAATTTATTATTTAGTCGCTCCTTTCTTTATGTTCTTCCCGTCTTTTCCATAGCATATGTCCTGATTTAACATTATTATTTGATACGTTAACTACTCTACCTCTTTTATTTGCTCCACCAGTTCTCTCCACTTTGTAACCAGTTTTTAAGTTGTTAGTCTGAGAGCACTGACATGTTGAATATCCAAGAAGATACATATCCTCTCATGTAGTAAACTCTGATATCTTCACTGTTTTTGTTGGTTAATTTTTACATTCAGTTTTAGTGTTTATGAAATTTTGCATTTTGGTCAAAATGTGTTTGGTGATAATAACAGCCCGTCAGATTTAGAAGTTGACAAAAGCAAATGATAAAATAATTACAGAGACTTTGATCAAAGCTGTGCAAATACAGAGGGAGTGATGTGCCTTTTAGAAACTAAGCTCCACACAGTCACTCTCAGTTTACTCTTTATTCTCCATTTTACAACCACAGGGTCTGGTTTATAACTCTGTCTTTAAACTTTCAGGCTTAACCACTGGGAGCTCTGCAGTTAATCAGGGGGACAGTTTCACTTTCATTATAGCGTTTAATTGCACATGAACTTTTGTAATTAAACATTAAATAAACTAATTGGCGTTGGAGCCTGATTTGCATGACGTGAAATTGCAAATAGATCAAACAAGCACAGTTATTTATTTATTTATCACATTATTTTCTTCTTTTTCAATTTCTGTATTTCCCTAAGCATAACAAGCATGGTTCCTGCAGATTAATTGTACATAATATATAAATAATACACAATACAATAATAATAATATTGCCCTTAATATGTCAAATATTAAAAGACTGTAAACCACAGTTCAACAGTGTTCAATGAAACAATAGAAAATATTCTGGTTTACCATACATTACATTTGACAAGTTTAGCAATTAAAACTTTCTCAGCTCGTAAATCTTGTTTTAAAAGCATGGATCAGGTTTGTTAAATTGTACACTGCATTTATGCTGGTTTTATGTCTGTTGAAATCACACCTGCACCATGTTTTAGCCATAAGACGAACTGAATAAATCTAAAAATATCAAATAAATACACACCATGAAGCTGACATGAGTTAGCTTTAAAGCTTGTTAAGTAGCTCTTATGAAACCAGATTGCATTTCACCTTTTTTTAGCTGGTTTAAATAATTTGGTGCAAAGTTTTTACACTTATATCACACTGACATTTTGCTGTCATTTCCCAGATATTTTCCTGAAATTAATTAAAACCAGAAATTTTAGACTATTTAACAAAAATAAAGCAATATATGAAAACATTGTCATGGTTAGTGTAAAATTTTAACCCACTTAATTTAACTAAACCATAAAGATAGAAAAATATTATTCGTGTTATGTTATTGATCCTACCACAGATTATTTTTGTTGTAAATCACAGTTCCGAAAAATTCTTACGAAACATGTCAGATTCATCACACGTGTGTGTAGATGATGATATACATACAATTGCTTGATTACTATACAAAAAGAGCACAACCCCATATATGCAGTGCAGATTTTATAAGAAAGATGGAAATGTTCAGTGTGATTTGTATCTTTTTTTGGTCTACGATGTATATTTTCCTGCTGATGTTGATGTTCGTCTGTAAAACATGCATACAGTAGGTGTGAAAGGTTTGCATGCAGACGTTAGACTGAGACTCAGCTTTATTGTCATTCGATTAATAGTACATGATAGATCGAAATATAGTTACCCAGGTCTCGGTTTTGTAGCATAGAAGATAAAAGGATAAACTCTAAAATAAAATACAGAAAAGGTAACTAGGGTAGAATAAAAAGTACAATAAACTTTGCAAACAATAAAAAATATTAAAATAATTTCTTAATATGTATAAAATTACACAGTATGCAGCAACAGTACAGTTTAAAGTGATGGTGCATGTAGCAGCAGCATGAGCAACAAGGAAACAATGAAGTGGCACTGTGACTTAGCAGCATCATGATTCTGATAAGGTGGACAGTCTATGGGGCACCTTATTAGACATAGATCTGTACACGGTTAATCTGCAGTTATGGTGAGGGGATTTCACTGTTGACATTTGGTTTTTTTTCTATTTTTAACCTCTGCATGATTGAATCCATTCTGTACAGTAAGTAAGTGACACAATATCTTGAAATCATAGACAAATCACAAAGAGACATACATTTTGTGGAAAACCTTGTAGCTGCAATATGCCTGTGCGTAGAATATCAATGCGTCTTGCAGGGTAACACGACTTCTTTTTCATTCACTTCATGAACTTCAAAACTTTGAAGAAAATTCCTGCGTTATTCATTCCGTGTGTACGCCACAAAGTCAATGTCAGAGTATCCTTGGAGACGGCTTGTGCAGAACATAACTGAGCACTTGAGCGCTATGTATGATCACACACACGGAAAATCAATACGCGGGCAACTTTGTTAAGCGTGTGTTATAGTCACTCACATGTGTGTCAAGACGTCCCGCAGGACTCTGAGAGTATCTCCATTTCCGATATCCTCACCTCTCGAGATAATTCATGAAGTGAGTATATTTATGGTAAAGTGGGTTCCTCTCTGCTAATGGAGTGGATGCATATTTCAGGTGGATTGCGAGCAGAGTGCTTGTGTGAGAAGAGTTTGAGCCGCGGCACCGTCAAATACCACAGCTGGATATTAAATAGTGTGCAGTTGCATTTGGAGAGCTTTTGAGTAGATCTTCGATAAAAACGATATCGCTTGTAGTATTTTTAGGATGTTGTTATGGAAATTGAATGAATCCTGTGTGGAAAATCATCTTTGAGGATGGTATGTATAAAGCATATGGTCGTTACTTTGTGTCACGCTTAGTTTATCCATTTATTCAGCAGAAGCAAGATTATTTCAGTGAATTAATTAGGTTACATTTTTAACCCCTAGCTCAAAATATTTAGTAGGCAAATTATTTCCTCGGGGCATATTTTTTAATCAGTGGCTATTTTAATGGAGTGCTGAGACTGAAAACAGTAGCGTAGAGATGTGTATTTAATGATTTGGTGCACAGCCGCTGAGTGTGTGTAGTGGTTATGCGTGCAGAGAAAACCACGTGCATCTATGGTAAAAGCGTGTTGACGTGACCTCATGACACCCCGTCACCTAGAAGAGCCGTACCTTTCAGCCCTGCTCTGAACCACAATGCATCAGGGTAAATGATGCTGTGTCCTTGAAAAGACCTGCGTGATAATCCAAGATTAGTGTCTGTGTGTGTTTGTGGGACAGAAAATGAAAGTGCACGTGTATGATTATGTGTATGAGTTTGGGCAAAAAGAGTCTACATGTACAGTGTATTTATGTCAGCAATGGATTTAAACAACATAATCTAATTGTGGCTGTTCATTTATGAAGAGCAACAGTTTATTGGTTTTTATAAAAAACAACAATATTTGACCTTGGATGATCTTTTATGAAAAATAAGGCCAATAAATTAGACTGCACCACCTTACTGTCTCTGCTTTTATGTTTTCTTTCATATTTTTAATGTCTTGTTATAAATTCTGTCTTTTCTCTTTGATATACGAGCGGTTCATTTGTATGCAGACGTCCTCTGCAACCCGAGAAGTCCATCATGAAATAGGCAGTCAGCGCCTATTTCTCATCAGCGCATCAGCTTGTGTTAAAAGAAATGAAATATTTAACAGATTCGACCTAATGCTAGAATAATAGAATGCTGTTTAGTTTCATCAGTGGCTTATTTTTACAATCAGCTGGTCTTGATTTGTGTAGTTGCATGAAGTATTTTGCACTGTCTCCTCACTGAATGGATCTTATGTTGATATCCTTGTAAAATTAATTTTTACAGCTTAGATCATTCTCTAACTAGCATTGCAACAGATGGAATTTTCACTGTTTGATGCCAACAGGTATCATGGTCTTAGAGCATAATGACATTACAAAGTTATTATTATTATTATTATCATTATTATCATTATTATTATTATCAGCTGCAGTTAAAACAGAAGGCTTTGGTTGGCCACTGTATTATAACTGAAAGTATGTATAGATGTATATATATTTATGTAGAACTGAAAATGTTTAAATGCGTATAGTGTTTATATGTATATAAAGTATAAAGTATTTTACTTTACAGTTTTTATTATGTCTTGTGTTTATAGTTTACTATAGAGCGACAATAACTACGGGCCTTGTATGTGTTCACGTATGAAGATGATTCTGACTTTGAAAATTGATAATTTTTGTGTTAAAAGTTTCTTTTGCAAAAGTCTTTCTTTTGAGTTGCATCTTGTCATGGGGTCAGGGGTCATGCTAAATAGTGACTGTAACCTTTAGAACACATTTACTTCAGCTTTTATGTGACTTTTTTAGTTTTTTAAGGCTGTGCACATAGTTCCTGTATTTTCTTGTATGTGAGGAAAAGAGCATGATAAATAAATATGTATGGTGAATTCAACCCTGCAAAAACAACAAAGCTAAAGGTCGCCTAAGACTAAAAAATGAAAATTAATAGAGGCAGTAACAGCTTGTGAGAGGTTGCATTAATGTCCATGCGTCTCCTTCTCCTTTAGGTGGGAGGGATGAGCAGGAGGGTCTGGCAGCCGTCACTAGGATCTGTGAGGAGTCCAAAGAGGCCAAAGGTACCATCACACACAAGTCTTGGAACACATGCACGACCACGCACACCTGCATACAAATACTTGTTAGAGTATGTCACTGTTTGAAGATAAAGGTCAGAGCTGCATCAGCGTGTTGTCCCCCAGGCTTGTTTTTACAGTCTTACACATACACGTATTAACACACTCGCAGGTAAAACCAAACAGACACCCAGAGTTCCTGTGGTGATGCACTGTGAGGAAGAGGAGGATTTAAGAGCTGCAAAGAAGAGGAGAAGGTAGAGATAAGACAGGGGGGGAGGATGGATGGGGTGGGGGTAGCGTGACAAATGGATAATTACAGAAAAAATATAAAATAAAAAAGAATAAAGTGAATAGAAGTAGGAAGAGAACAAAAGTGCAGAGAGGTGACGGAGATGAGAGGCGACAAATGATAGCAGCAAAAAGATTTATTACTCCATTGACTAAAGCTTACAGTGCTCTCTGTAACTCCCATGTTGAGAAATTGATTCTGCTGACCTTCACAGCACCATAAATTCCTCTACAGTGTCATGACTAAAAGGCCTCATAAGTTATCCTGAATCAAGCAGCCTTGAGTCCCCACCAGCCTCCGAGGTGTGTCGGTGGCTCCTCACCACAGAGGATGCCCTGTGAATTGGGCTAATTGCACAACATCAGTGATTATTTAATAGCACTACATAACTACCATTTGTTAATGTTTTAGAGGAGCTTAAAACCACACATGGGGTATTTGTAGAAAGCGCATCTAAGCCTCCAGCCGCCGCCGCTTCCCATGACATGAAGTAGGTGACAGCTATGAGCTTGATGACTCATAACCCACATTCTTGGCTTTCCTTTCCAAAGAGTCCACATAAGAAATTTAAGCTGTCCTTCTTTTAACATTTAGTTCGACTCTACATTCCTCTCTAAAAGTAAGGCATAACCAGTTAAGATTTCATCCATCCCTGATTTCCAAGAATGGAGAGACAAAACATCAGGGAATTGAAAACATTGTCCTTATTGGTACTTAATTTAATGCACACTGTAAGGCTGTTCAAAGACATACTGAGTTAAAATGAATTACTGAAGCGCACTGTGTTAGACTGGTATTACAGGATTACAACTCATGCCCTCTTCAGCCCAGTTCAGACCAAATACACAACATGACCAAAAAAAAGAGTCCCCACCTGGATTTAACAAAGCAAATGGTTAAAGGGTACCTATATTGAATTTTCATTGCCAGCTACTTGAAAAGATCATGTATAATACTAGCGGTTCCGTCCTGTAACTTTTGTCATACTCACTTGTCAAGTATGTGCAAGTATGAAGCCACTGCTCCGTCAGTCAGGCATGGTCAGTGACATTGCCTCCTTCATGGGCTGTTCCAGCACTGGTGGTAATGCAGACTCGTATTGACTGATTAGCTGGGCTGCAATGGACTGGTCACTGACTCCGTGCAGCAGACACCAGTCTAAGATGACACATTATCGGCCAGTGCTGGGTCACATCTCTAGGACAATGGTGGAGTGCAAAGCTTATGGCTGCACAAACACCAAGCGCGACAACATGCTTTCCACTCAAACTCGCTCACTGACTGCTGCTTGTTTACTCACACTAGATCACCTGGAATTAACAATGGTATGTCACTTCCAGCTATCAATGGCTGCTCCCCATCGATTCTGCCCACGTGCTTAAGTCACGTAATAAAAAGGTCCGCTGTGATGTTTCAGGTGAAAAGGTTTTTACTGAATTTGCACCTCTGTTGTTTATAAGGAGTACACAAAGCACAATTAAAGTCATAAGCATGACCAGTACAGGTACACTTTAAAGGTAATTACTGAACCTTCCTGTGTTAGACTGGTATTACAGGATTATCAGTGCCAACAATTCATGCCCTCTTCAGCCCAGTTCAGTCCAAATACACATCCTGACCAAAAAAAAAATAAGTCCCCACCTGGATTTAACAAAGCAAATAATTAAGATACTGCTTCAGTTGTAACAAGTTCTTGAATCCTAACTGATGCAGTACGTAGCTTCTCATTTCTTAAATAACCATCAGTTTATTAGAGAGCATAAAGAGTGGACAATACCAGGATTTATTCACCTCAAATTGTGAAAGAGTGGTTCAGGGAGCATGAGACATCATTTTCACACATGGATTGGCCTCCATAGAGTCCAGACCTGAACCACATTGAGACTTTACACAGGGGTCTGACTCTACATCATCAATACAGCATCTTGTCCAAAAATGAACGCATGAATGGAAATGAATGTTGTGACATTTATTGTGACACTGCATAAAAGAATGTGTCAAAGCTAAAGATGGTTCAGTGAAATATTGTGTGTGAGACTTTTTTCGGCGTGGCTTTGTATTTATGACAGCGACATAATAGTGAGTTGCATTTCTAGTAGTGAAGAAACACCAATGACATTAATAAAACAAAAAAATAAAACGATGGTTGAGGATTTCTGTCGTCTATTCCCGGAGCAGATCCACCATTAAAAGGAGAGCAGAGAAAACACTAACTAGCGAGACAGTGTCCCACCAAGGGAACAGCTGATAATAACACTGCATTGTATTTATTTATTTATTTATTTATGGGAGGGGAGGCATTTTATCCTGCATTAGAGAGACAGTAGAGAATGACGGGGGATGATGTGGGCCCAGGGCGCTGCAATAAGACCTCAGCATTTATGATACACATTCATAACAGATGAACCGTAGAGGTGTCTGATTTATTTCCTTTTTTAAACAAATTTTAGTTCAGCTTTTGGAAAACTGAAAATGTTAGTGAAATAAAATAAAAAATGCATCTGAGAACAGGATAAACACAGACAAAAGATCCATCTGTAATCAGTATTGCAGTCACATGAATGCAAATGCACACCTCTGAGTTAATGTTTCTGATTGTTCCTTCACACATTAAGGTGAAATGTTAATCTGACGTGGTTTAGATGAGAAAGTAGGAGCTCACAGCACCGATGTGTCTGTAAAATGTTTCATGAATTTTATTTGAGCTATTGAAAATATCTCACTGATTTATATAGCATTTAACACACAGTTACAAAGTGCTGTACACGCAGAAAATAAAACATAAAATAAAAGAATAAAGCCGGGCCAACTGGGCAGGAATTACAACAAACATACATGGAACATACATGCCACTCAGTCAATAGTCAGGTCCATAGTGAATAAGCAAGGCTGTGTTGTAGAGCATTCTGCTGTTGTTTATCCCAAAAGAAGTCAGTATGTGAGTTAAATGCTTGCTACATCAGAATCTGTGGGAAAAAGTGTTTCCATTTTCTTCATTTGAATTGACTTTTTTCCCAGCAAAGACAAAAACCATCTCAACCAACTATGTCTTCCTTTTTCTGCAAAACTGAGAACAAATTTGGGTGTTTCCATAAACATTTTGATTACTAAGTCAGTAAGTAAAATAATATTAAAAAAACATTATATAGCCCTTTTCACAGATAAAGTGCTTCAAAAAACTCCTAGCAATGTAAAATCAATAAAACAACATAAAAACAATGATTTTCTAATTGTTCACTGAACTGATAGTGAGTCAAACTGCTGTAAATTAAGAAAAGTGCCAGTAAGTTCAAGAATAATGCTGAGATGTTAGCAAAGAGCTGAAGGTCATTAAAATAATTACTTGTCTCAGTTGGCCAGCCAGGTTACATTGAAAAATTGGCCACAGTGAAATTTCCACGAAGGGTGCCTGTTGTATGGTTGCACAATAAAAGCCTTAAGGAAGTAGTGTTTCTGTTAACATCACAGAGTGTACAGGGGAAGCTGGCCACAGTTTGGTTAAATCTTAAGGCAGATGCAGGAAAACTGAAGGATTCTAGATATTCACTCAGTAAATATACAGACAGGTCCATGAGTATTTGGACAGTGATACACATTTTGTGATTTTTTTCCCCCCTACATCACCACAATAGATGTGAAATGAAGCAATCAAGATGTGTGAACTTTCCGTTTTAATTAAAGGGGTTTACCAACAATATTCTATGATTTTTTTTTTAAACAACGTCCCTCCATTTTCAAAGGCTGAAAAAAATGTATGTCACGATCCAAAAACGTGTGGCTGTGGCTGTATGTACAGAGATTTATAAAGACTGATGATCCGTTGGTAAATTCTTCACATAAGAGTGAAAACAACACCTAGTACCTGAGGGTTATAATGAATAATAAAGCAAAGCAATGGATTGGTTTTACAGTGCAGTTCATTTCATTTATTTATACTTTTGACTCAGGTTGTTAAATTAGCCAAACCTTTGTACTTTTCTTTGCTAAATTAGAAGTGAATAAAACATGAAATCCTGACCTTGTACCTAGTGATTCCTGCAGATTCATATCTTGTTTTCTGTTGTAACTGCATAGGTTTTTGTTGTACTTGATGATTTCTTATTAATGGAGATGACTGAAGTTTATGTATGGTTTTAACAGTAAGGCTGCCAATTGGAGTATTTTTTGGGGGGGTTTGTTTTTTGTTGTTTTTTGGCAGTGGGAAGTAGTAGAAAGCTGCCTGGCGGAGTCCCTGCTTGTGTGTAAGTGGCTGTCAGGTACAGAGACAGCGGCCATGTAGCTGGTGTCATTGAAGTCGATTTCCCTGGACGAGGCCGTGGTGGAATTGATTACTTCTTTTGTAATTGGCAGGCACTGAAGCATAGGGGACAAGGGAGGTGTCTGTAGCCAGATGCTTGTGCACTGAATAAGAATGTGTTGTGTGCGTGTGTGTGTGTATATGTGTGTGTGCTTGAATGAGACGGTAATGGATTCTCATTAGTATGTGAGGCAGCAGCTTTAAACATCTCTGTCCAAACGCCCTTTGGCATCCTTCCTAGTGTTTGCACATTTGTCTCTTTTGAGAAATGGGAGACAGCTCATAATATACATGTAGGCTGCAGAGGTGGCTCTTCAGCTGTGGACCTGTGGGTGAGTCATCATCAGCAAAATGAAGGGTTTCATTCACTAAAAACTATAATAGCAATAAAACACACGAGATTGACTGTTCTGTCCAGTCATTTTAAAAACTATTACAGGTGACTTTTGAGTTGTTTAACCTCTGATTAAATTATAATTGCATCTATTCTGAAAAGTCTCTCCAATATATTTTGCATTTAACCACCTCAGATGTTGAGATTTTAAGGTCCTGTGTGTGAGATTAAGGGGGATCTAACTGCAGTATTATAGAATATTCACTGTTAAGTTTTTATTAATGTATAATCACCTGAAATTAAGAATCAGTGTGTTTTCATTACCATAGAATGGGCTGTTTATGTTTGTGCAAACAGAGTTGGTCGCCTAGAAAGTATGAACCAAACACCGGCTTTAGGGAATGCATTTCATGTTTTTTGCAATTTTAGCAGCCACCTTTGGTTCTCCTACACCAGGGTTAGGCAACCCACGGTACCTGGTTTTTCAGTCTGTCTGCAGCGGCTCCCTGCAGCTTTTTAAATCAATTAAATAATAATATACATATGGAAATCAATAACACTTCTTTAACCTTACTTAAATTTTTTTTGGGTCATTCTTACACTTGGAAAAATGTGTAATGGATAGAACAGAATCACTTTACCAACTAAAATGCAAATGATGTGCTACATTATACAAAGCTATTAGTTATAGCTATTAAAGGTTAAAGGTTAACTTGCTTAAGTGTCCCCATAGGGAAATTCGGTTCCTGCATTTAAACCATCTTAATACATATACAGTACTTTACATTAGCATTAGCAATTAGCATTAGCATGTAGCACACATTAGGAGCAGTGTGCTACCATTAAAGGTGTTTGGGGACTAAATCTAGATCTTCATCAGCACCGTGGTCAAGGGCATTGACAGGAGAATTAACCTACATGTACTTGTTTTAAGTAGACTAATATAACCTATGGGCCTCTGCTAATTTTGACATCAACCCCCATGCAGTATTCACATGAAATAGTCAAAGTCAAGTATACTGACATTATTCTGAAGTTGTAATGTGTACGGCAGGCTCACTGCTTACAGATAAGTGAAAAATGTTCCTTACTGTAGCTGTCATGCACGTCATCCATGTCATTTTTCTGAAGGATTTAAGTTTACTCTTTCAGTCAGTATCCATGCCATAGTGTGACAGGAACCTCCTGATTTTTCACAGAAAACCTCAATAGTAGTCAACGAAAATAGGCTGAAATCACCCCAAATCACAGGGATGTTGATTCACACGGGGCTCACATTATCATTATCACAGGACCTCTGTGTTCGCTGAAACAGGCTAGGTCATTTGCAGGGACTTTTTTTGCTTCACAAATTACAGACATGGTAGATTCACACGGCAATAAGATTATATTGATGACCTCCAAAATTACTACAAATTACCAGAGCTCCACATGGAATACTTGTCCCGTGCTAATAGGTCTTATGTTGTGTGTATTCTCTGAGTAGACTACTATTTATTTTACACAAACAAATAAAATGAATAATCCAATAAGATAACACAAATACACAAAGTACTTTCCTTATGAGTTCTATAATGTTATTAATAGACCAGAAGAGTGTCATAGATTAGAATTAGAAATACTGAAGACATAGAAAGTTTAAAATTATTTAATCAGCACGTGGCAGAACATAATGACCATGAAGTGGGCCGGACCAGTAAAATAACAGCGGAAAAAAGTACAATTACATTGTAATAATGTTTATGTCTACAAAGTTTCCTTAAAACATCAACAACCTGAAACATAAGTGCAATTTTAACAATATTCTGCCTCTGTTTATCATTTACGAATGTAAATTACAACTTACAGATCACAGTGGATCTACAAATACACAAAACATTTCGTAACAGACAGAATATTGGTCAAGTTGCACTGACTTCTCTTAAGACATTTCAGGTTGTTCATATTTGTTCAGATTATTCATATTTTTTGTGAAAGGATAGTGTCTAAATGTAAACATTTTCATGTGATTTTACTTTTTTATATTAAAACAAAGAGAAAAATTTGGAATTTTCATTATTTATAGGATATTATGATGGGATTTTACTGCTCTGATCCACTTTAGATCAAATTGTTCTGTATGTGGAACCTGAACTAAAATGATTTTGACACCTTGATTGTTAATATATTCAGAGTAATTTTTGCATTTCACAAATTCATCCCACGGGCTGGATTGGATCCTTTGGCAGGCCAGTTTTGGCCCACGGGCCGTATGTTTGACACCTATGCAGTAGGTGAATCACAAATGTTTAATTAATTTGCTGGAATCATTTAAAATAAATTGAAAAACAAATGATAACATTGCAAAATTTTGACTCATTCAGGACATAGAGGACTCTTAGAAAAAGCTGGCACTGCAGCAGCATTAAAGTCAAATGTTCAAGTGTCAGAAACAGAGCATCGTGTGAATCTGCAGTATTCACCTGGGGATAGAGAATCCACTCTATGTGTGACAAGATGTCAGAACTGAAATGATTTCATCAATCATCAGTGATTTCAAGTCCAGTGATTGAGTTTGAGTCACTGAAAGCTGAGAAGACGGCCAACGCTGTCGGTTTGTTGTGTAGGTGAAAACCCTCAGGACACAATTCATCTCAGGAAATATGCCTCTGGGAAATGACTGTATTTCCAGTGTTTTATTAAGTTATGGAATGTTCCCCACTTCTTGTGTGGACTACGATGCCTACAGGTTATTCTAGGGAAGGAATGAACATCAGATAATTGTTTGACCACCGGTGATTGTCTGTAGAATTGAGAGTAGCCTTTCAACATGACCTTTTGATATTTTGTTTGTGGAATATTCATTGCTCATAGTTTTTTGCTCTCAATTTGTGCTATTTGTAATTTGTTTGATGTAGCATTAATTTAAATATAGTTTATTTCTTTATGACATTTGTAAAGTTTCACATTTCACATGTCTTGTGCTAGATTTTTGAACACAAGAAAACCGCATTAATGACAACTGTTGACTTTTTTTCGTTTTGTCACAGTCGTCATATAATTTTTTCCAAAAACTGTACAGTATTCAGCTAAACTGAAGTGTTTGTCTCACACACACACACACACACACACACACACACACACACACACACACACACACACACACACACACACACACACA
>JAPQRQ010000015.1:26817299-26829819 GCA_037367365.1 Apogon talboti
TGTTTTTTTTTTCTCACTCACACACACACACACACACACACACACACACACACACACACACACACACACACACACACACCCTTTAATAACAGTTACATTTTTAAGATTAGGTTGTTCCCTAACCAGTCACTACATAATGTTAAAGGAAATATCATGCCATGTACCACATTCAGTCAGGTACATACGAATGTGGACAATTACATTGGCTCAAAAGTAATTGGAAAAACTAAGACTGATAGCTATGTTTAAAATGGTTGTAATTGATAAATGGTTAATGCAATATTTTTGTTAAAGCCCTTGAATTAAAGCTGAAAGTCCACTCTACAATCACATCTTGATTGCTTCATTTCAGATCCACTATGATGGCGTATGGAGGAAAAAATTCAACATTTATGCCATTGTCCAAATACGTCTGGACCTGACTGTATATATTGAGCTTATAGAACCAGGCTTTAGTGTGTCCGCGGTGTGATAAAGGTACTGTCCCTGGAAAACCGTGTGCACATTCTTGTGGAAACATGCTAATGGCTTTAGACAGCATGTGGGCTTTAGTCAATGAGGCTTAAAGCATTTTACTTTAAATTATAACCGCATACACACACACACACACACACCAGCACACGTACACACACAAAAAGGGTATTTCTGATTTTTGCCACAGGCAGCGCTGTCTGTCCACTAACTTTAGTCACGGTGCACTTGAAAGCAACACATTCTGCCTCAAACCAAAGGCCTAGATTAACAGTGTGAAGCCAGGGAACCTGTGTATGTGTGTTCCTATTTGTCTGCTTACCACCTATTCAGCTTAGGTCTCACTTCCCACCTCCTAATGCTGTTATTTTACTTATGCCCATTCTCTTATGACTCTTTTGTATTTATAGAGTTCAGTTAATAAAGGAACTGCTCCAGAAAGTTCAATACGATATGTTGTGTAATGAGCATTTCTAAAGAGCTGTGCTTCCGATGTCCCCTAGGTTGTTTCTGACTGTTTGTTTGTTGGTTTGTTTGTGTCAGGGATATTATATCTATGTGTTAACACATCCTGACAAAACGTTTATTTGAGAGTATCGTTCTTTAAAGCTAGAGTTGACTGGGGTCCCAGCCAGCTTCCTCTCTTGTACATCAACTGAATAAAAAGTGTTACTGGAGAAGCTAAACCTGGCACCATGCCCAGACCTAATATTCTTGGATATCACTGTGTTTATCAGACGGCTCAAAGTGAAACTATTTATACCTTCTTGTCTGGGTCTCATAAGAAGTGCTTTCAGAGGGGACAGTTCATTCATAGCGCTGTAAGCAATACTGAAAGAGAGGAAAAGAGGGCAGTGGGATTTGATCCAGCACCACTGAGGGAATTACATACGACTTTGGATCCAGAGGTATTTGACAATCACTGTATAAAGAAAAAATAGTGTGTTTAGAGCAGGCAAGTGAGGTAAGAATTCAACCCAAGATTGGAGTATAAATGTCCTTTCAGCTCAGATAAATGTGGGAGCTGCAAAAGTAAAGCATCAGGCCAAAATGAATTGCATATCAAAGTGTTTACTGTCACTTCTAAAATGTGTGAGCAATGCAGAATCTCAGGCCTGTTGGCAACAGAGGAGAAATTTAATGTGTTTACCGGTGATGCATTTTAATATCAGATTTAGGTGTAATCCAGCTTAATCATATCCATTGTAGTCACATTCAGGACACAAGATGCATGTTAAAGCCAGGTGGAATTGTGGGATTTATGGCAAGGGAAGAGGCCCGCCCGCTCACGGTGTTTGAGAGCAGAGAAAAGATGCCACAGCGTATATAGCTCATCACTGTCTCTGATGAGAACTGGGCAGTGTTAGATTGAACTGGTTTACATGTGCTGATATGGAAATGATGGCCAAGACAGCAGAGTCTGCAGAGATGCACTGTTATATCAGCAGAACATCAGTGTCTGCCAATAAGGGCCTTGATGACACTGGATATCGACGAATACAATGTCATTTCACCAATGGCAGTGTCTGGTTTTATCTGTTGTGTTGTATTAAAGGTTCCTTCATGAAGCTGTATGATTAGATTTGTACCTGTTCTAAGATAGTTAAAATACCAGTTGTTTTTCATAATGAAGAATTCTTTGTTTCCTTGCTGCAAAAGGGGATAATTAGTAAAAAAAAAATACATGACTGGTATTGGCATAAGTTATGGCCACATTATTCTTAAAACATCACAAGTGGCATTAACTCCATAAATAGCAATGATTATGATCAAATTTAGAATTTCAGTCTTTATCTCATCTCAGTTAATTTGAAAAAGATTGTTATCTGAACCACCTTGATTCATCATCTTTCAGTCTTGGTTTTTGAGGATGAAAAACACATTGAAGTGTTTAAAATAATTTCTGACTAACTAACTAACGAACAAATATGCACATGAAGTAGAAATTATTTGCACCCCTTGCAAACTGCAGTAACATTTGCCTGTAATGAAAGACTGACTTCACTTTGTTAAGTCATTAATCTAAAATAGATGAGGCTGTTAAAGTAATCGTCTCCAAAGGCAGTTTGTGTCGGTTTCATACAATCCCACTGTAACAAAAGCACAGTCAGTGTGTTTTCCTATTGACTTAAGGCGGCTGAGCTTTATAGAAGTTCCCGGGGTCGTAATTGAGGGCTGGCAGCAGCAAGCCCACGCTCGATCGATGGCATTTCACTCCCAGCGGGCTTTCTAGATATGACTGGCCTGTCTGAAAGGGCCTGACCCCGAGGGAGACCACTCAAGAGGACTAGAAAGGACTGACAGGCAGGACACACAAAGCAACAGTGAAGCACCTGTTCTCAGACCATATATATATGCACACATGGCTGCTGTTCTAATTCAGTCCATCTCACACACACACAGTAATGCTGCATTACACTTGTCCTTACGGCCATTTAAGTGCACTTTCTCTCTCTGTCATTGTCCTTTTTGGTCTTCTTCTACTTCTTCTCACAACGCACTCAGCAGGAGGTGAGTGGCATGGCCTGGAGATAAGAGCGCTATCAGAGCTTCATCTGGGAGGGCTGCACTCTCATCTGTCATAGCGGCCTTTTTCCTGTATCAGCTTCATCAACTCTTACTCTGTCTGCTCTCTCCGTCGTCTTCCTGCCTTTCTCCTTCATACCTGACCCTCTTAAGTCGAGATTTGGAAGTAACAATGCAATTATTTTCATTGTGAGGGACAGTGATAAAGATTAGAGCTATGAATGGCATGCAAAAATATAACATGGCATACAAAAATCCACCGACACTGAAGGTGATGAACTCCATTAGAGCCAAAACATACAGCATATGATAAAAAACTTCATGTGACCAACTTAATGTATGGATAGAATACTCTCCACTCCCTGAGAGGAAAAGGTGAAATCTAAGGAAAAAAACAATTGAAAGGTTTTGCTGGTCATTTTCCATTGCACTGTATCATAACCCATTACATAAAAAACTGCAGCATTCAGCAATTACAAAAACAACACTTCAAATATGCTGCTAATACATAGTAACAAATGCATATTAAGTATAATCATGGCTTTTAACATGTGTATCCTAAACTGAGCTGAGTGACTCTGCACATGATGCTACTGAATATAAAAACTCCTAAGTGACTGCATTTGTGTGGTTAGATGCTTTCATTGATTGCTTTTTAAATGAAATGTCTTATTAAAACTTTTATTATTTATCTTAAGACATTATGTACAGTATAAAATCATATAAAAATGTTCTGTTCAGTGGTAAACTTGCATTCAGAAGGTCAAATGGAACATTTCAGATACAAAGACACACATTGACCTCTGTAAAATAGATCCAGTATAATAAAAGCATGAGTAATTAAGATAATTTACTAAAAACATATTGAAATATTTACCGGAGCATGTTAAACCTAAGTTTAACCAGGTACTTGCATTTCTATCAGAAAAGTCATTTCCAGCATTTCCATTTAGCAATCACTTGGCGGTCATATTGACTTTCTATGCGGCCACAAATTGCAGATTTATTTCATATCCCCTGGAGAATTACTGTGCCAGATTTGGTGCTTGTATCACCCGTTGCACAGTCTCATTCCAAAATTGATTTTTGCCTTTTCTCCCCTGGGTTCAGCTCTCACAGCTTTAATTTAGCAGAAAGAATTTGAGGAATTTATGCTCACTTGAGGTGGTTTTTAACCTTTTTTTTTTTGACAAAAAGATAATGCACTTAATGGGAGAAAGAAATACCTTTTTGGAATAGATTCTGATATAGTGAATATTGAACTCATGAATGATGGTCTGTTTCTCCCTCTGGAGGTGGAAAAGAACAAGTTATTTCTTTCTTTTTCTTGTTAAAGTGTTAATTTTCAACACATTATATGGTACTAGTTCATTCGCTCTCATTCGTAGTTGATGGAAACATTCCTAATTCAGTTTTTATTTTGTTTGACATTACAGAATGTTTACTTCAGATTCATAATATTCTGTTTGATTGTAAGTGAATTTTAGCCCAAAATGCTGATATTTTGCCATGGAAAGCAGTTTTACATGTAGGTGAAGAGGTCCAATTTCCTTCTGTCATGGTCAACAGGCAACCTTGATGACAGTGCAACAAAAGAGGAGATCACAGCTCCTGGTCATTGCCGTCTTACCTGTGTCTTATCAGACATTAGGCCTGATAGACTGTTAAGCTTTGATGGAGCGCTGGAAGAAGTATTAGTTTGATATAATGTTCTGGTCCAGGAGAAGCATTGTGGTGTACGATCCCACAGAGCTGGCTGTAAGACATGATTAATACACTCTTTGATGTCTTACCGCCAGAAAAGACTAGCAGAAATAATCCGTTTACAATAGCTCTGATGTGTGTGCCTCTGTGTGTGTGTCCATTCCAGTGGAGTTCAAGAAATTGGACCTAGGCTCTTTGCAGTCTGTTCGTCAGTTTGTCCAGAGCTTCAAGGAGCGGGACCTGCCGCTGAACATTCTGGTCAATAATGGTAAGTGAAAGAACGAAATGTATGGGTATGTTTATTAAGAGGTCCATTCAGTATCTTTAACATCACAGGGACTACATTTGGGGAAAGTACTGAAATGTGTTTTATTTGTGTTTGAAGCCGGCGTCATGCTGGTTCCTGAGAGCCGCACCGAGGATGGATTCGAGCAGCACTTTGGGGTGAACTACTTAGGTCACTTCTTATTGACTTGGCTGCTCCTGGACACCCTGAAGCATTCTGGGAAATGTAGTTACTTCTCCCGAGTGGTCAACGTCTCCTCCTCGGCCCATCGCGTTGGTGAAATCAGACTAAATGACCTAAATGGCTGGTAGGCTCACACAGATACACATGCACATTCATTTAAAAGCAGACACAGCACATGTAGAGAGAACCATTTACTGCAAATACTCAACAAATATGTTGTATACAAATAATTTCCCTGGTCCTCTCTCTGCTGGCAGCATCACAAGGTTCTCATTTTCTGTTGGCATTATTGCACAGCTTCTGTCACCAGGTGTATCCCCAGCTTGCAGCTCTGCTGTCCACATGTATTAGCAGATTGAATATCTTCATTGTGCTGCATGCTTAGACCTCAAAACCTGCAAAATAGCAACATATTTACTATAATCCATTAGGCTTTTTGTCAAAATGCTCCTCTCAGCCATGATAGCTGGTAGAGCTGTAATGATGCCTTCAAGGATCTTATACTGTTCTGATACATTACTGATTTCAAACTTGAGAGATCTTGAAAACCAGGAAACAGACCAATGCAGATAACAGGGTAACAGAGAAGAAGTGTTGTAATTGCTTTTCTTGCAATAGTCTGACTGTCTGTCTTGCTTTCTCTCTTTGTAGCCAGTATTATTCAGCCCATGCTGCCTATTGTCGCAGTAAGCTAGCCCAGCTGTTATTCAGCTCACACCTCCACCAGCTGCTGCAGCGTGGAAGCTTCCCTGTGACTTCCTGTGCGGTGGATCCTGGCATGGTGGATACCGGTCTCTACTGCCACCTCTGGACACCCCTCCGCTTGGCACAGAGCATCATCGCCCACCTTCTTTTCAGGGTATGACGCTTCTTTTAAAAACAACCCACTCTATTCACATAAAGATGGTGTTATTCAGAGCTTTCAGCTGTGTGTTAGAATCTCAACTTCAGATCTTAGAGCATTGGGGCCATGTATCAGGAGCAGAGCCAGACAGTTTTTATATGGGTGTCCAAACAGAGGACACACAGGGACGGCAAAAACATGATGTCTTGGTATATTATTTCCCGCATGGGAAATTGGTATAAGCAAAAACTAATTTTATAATGATGTCTTACTTACTTCCCACATATCTGTTCATCCAACAGTGTGTACATCATTAAGTATCATATAAATAAGCTGTAAGAGTTCAGCTTGTGAGATTTAGAGTCAGATCAGTTTAATCCCAAAGGTAGGTTCATGTCCTTCAGCTCAAGAAAAAAAAACAAGGAAAAAATTAAAAATGTAAGCTGTGAATTATTTATAGAGTAGGTATATTGCATTTTAATGTAACTACCATTGACTCAGGTGTTGTACAGTCAATGGGATGTATTTTTTATGGCATTTTCGGTTTTCGCTCAGTCCTGCAGCAGTGAACTGAGTCGTCCACTGCAGGTGCTTCTCTGGTTGGTTAGAATGCGGTCAAGAGGTCCACGATGGCCTCCATGATGTTCTTTCCAATCACCCAGCTGGGAATACTGTTCATAATTATGTTTTCATTTATTTGCAATAATCTTAAAATAACAGTCTATGTATTTTCATTATGTTAGAATGAGACATTTAGGTCTACACAGAGAGTGCCCTCCTCTGTTTTTTTCTTTTTTTTTATGGTGTTAAGATCCATTAAAAAAAATCCCTCCCTTTTATAAACTAGAGTGAATATTTCCTTAACCAAAAGATCCAGAACAGACAAGTCAAACATTGACTAGGGTGTTTTGCCTTTTTTGTCGCCACCGTAGATGAGAGTGAGGAAGCTATTCAGTGGGTTCCAATCTGCAACTTCACTGTTAGATTAATCTCAAAATTGCACACTGAAACTTACAGCCTTCAATGGGTTAGGAATTTAAAAGTGCTGCTATAGTTTTTCTTATGTGAACTGCCTCAAAAGTAGTAGTTTCTGGTTGTGACTCCAGTTATTTTAGTACATGTTGAAGTTCCACTAGTGGGCACATCTTGCGTCTGCATGTTCTATGTGTGTTAGCAATTATGTTAAATGTTACTAATATGACGTTAAACAGAAGCAATTGAGTTCAACATAGACACTTTCCATAATTGGACAAAACAAAAAGATAAAACACATGTACTCGCACAGTTCATCTGCATCTAAAGTGCTACTAAAAATCAGTACAAGCTGTTCACCATTACATTATGAAACACTTCTTGCATAGCTCAAAGCGCTGGCCTTAGGCTGCTGTTAATGTCCCTGGGATTTAATGGAAGGAGACATGAGTGTGCGTGTTTGAGACCTAAACTGCAGTTGTCATGGGCATTTACCTCCAAGCACAACCTTTGGGCTATTTTTTTTCCTCACATATACCATCACATTACTCACACAGACTCACTCATATAATGATTAACACGCAAACACCCACATACACATACATGCTAACACACAAACTGTAATTCTTCCTTGTTACAGCACCTTTTGTTGTGAGAAAGTTCTTTACAATAATTCAGGTGCGGTGCCACAGGCTAGGCTGAAGGGAGAAAGAAAGAAATAGTGGGTAGGTCAGTGTAAAGGACAGTTAATGACTCTAGAAATGTTCTAAATCCCCACAGTGGCAACTACTGATTAATTTTTGTGTTGAACTCTCTTAAAGACCGTAACAGCTGCTGGCAACCAAAAGCATCTATTGGTCTAAAGTGTAACATTTGAACCTCTTATCCTATTAATACACTGACATAATTCAGGTAAAATGCAGTTTCTCAGCTTCCCAGTGGCACCAGATTTGTCTTATTTGGATGTTCAGAGTCTCTGTAGTGACCATGGAAACATCGTCATCATTTTCTGCTTCAGTTCACCAATAAAACTCATGTACTTTAACAAATAACAGTGGATGTAGATGTTTGTTTTTATGTCCAGTTAATGGTGATTTTTTTTTTCTCTGTTTAGATATAACCTTTGAATTAACTCTCAGCTTTTATGATGATTGGTAAATTAAATCTAGGAAAACACCTGAAAAATCAAAATGCAGAGGATAACATAATAAATGGTGATGAATCATTTAGGAAAGGTTTAATGTAGAGAAAGAAATCTTTTGGAAGTCAGCATAAAAATAGTTGTAGGTTTTTAAAGGTGAATGTGTGGTGTACCAGAATCCCTTTGTTGGAGCAGTGACAGCTTCAGCCAGAAATAAAGAAATAAGGTGGTTTATTATTTATTATCATCAGTTTAGTTTAACTCTTTGAATTTTCATCCGTGTTACAGTTATCCAAGATGTTATAGAAACTGTTTATTTCCCTGAGCTTGTCAAGTGTACTTTTTATGATTAGAAAAGAAATAATTCTTTTTAGTCATTGCAACTGCCCCTTCTTCCATAGAGACGCTATACATCTTGATGGTGCTGATTGCTCTTACTGTTGCTCTAAAAATCAATATAATTAGCAATAGCATACTCTTAAAAATTGTGGCAAAAAAAAGCAGCAACACATAGAGCAGTAACATGTGAGATTGGTGAGCCTGTTGTCATGGAAACAAGTTTTCTTTTCTCATAAAAAACGTTGTAGGAAGTATTTTTTCCACGCTGAAAACCTGAATGCGTCATGTTTGCCTGCATGGTGAAAAAAAATGGAGCCCTGCTAGCAAATAGTATTTAATTCTAAAAGTCAATTAAAATTCATGTTTGGAAGTGCGTCGTATTAGTACAGCACACACAAACACACATACACACACACACACACACACACACACACACACACACACAAGGCCTGTTTCACATACAAAACAAGCAAGTGCACTATTGATGCTCCCAGGATGTGATCCCATCTCTGCTCTGAAACCTGCTCCTGGTCTCACAGCTGACACCGAGATCATTGTTAAAATGCATCAACACTAGCACACACACAAGCACACACCCTCAGTCGTCTCCTTACTGATGCTAACATCCTGTGACATTACCCCTCCTCTGGCATTCACACAAACACTCAGACACGGTCTTTGTTTTTGCAGCGATAACTTGTTGTTGAACTTGTCATCCTGTTGTCACCCCGATTCCTTTTGATGTTTATGTATCACCGGTTTTCTGTGGCTTTAGAGTTATTCGTGTATGTCCTCGTGTGTGAGCGTGAATGTTTGTGCGTCTTCCCCCAGACTCCTGCAGAGGGTGCTGCCACTGTGCTCTACGCCGCTTTGTCACCGGACCTGGAGGGCGATTGCGGAGGAGGCTACTGGGCAACTGGGCGTAGGGAGATGACAACGCCGGCGACCTTTGACCCCCAGCTGCAGCTCAGCCTATGGGACGCCACCCAACGACTGCTGGGCCTGCAGTAGCACAGGCCTAAAGGACGGCTAACAGACGAAAGCATCAAATAAAAACCCTTAATCTGGAGCAAACCAGCCACCTTCTCCTCTTCACCCTTTCATCCCTTTTACTCTGTCTTTTTTCCTTCCATTCATACCTCACATCGAGGTGTTCTGTTGTAGCACTGGATTGTGATTGGTCGTTTGCAGTGTTAAGACCTCCTGCCAAAGAAGGGCTACAGGGAATGGAAGACATTTTTCTTTCACTGTGAGCAAGAAAAAAACACGCATTCCGCATAAGCAATTGAGGGTCATACCGATAAGTAAATTTGTTGTAGCCGGTTTCTGACACTGGTCTTCAGATGTCTGACCAGGGAAATCAATCACAAGCTGCGACGACACCTGCCTCACTCTGCCTTAATGTCATTAGTTGGGATTTCGATTTGGGAGTTTTATTACCGTTCAGCAAATTAAGTAAAAACACAGCTGTAGACACATATTAAAAATGATTTTTGGAGACAAAAAAGGTATAAAGGCTTCAAAAACTCGTCGGTTAAACCCTAGATCAGACACTGACGTTCATGCATCATGACAGTAATCTGATTTTTAAAGCTCAAGCCTCGCTGCGGCGTGGCAGTGTGATGTCACCAGTATGCTCTGATACATCACCATTTCCCAGATCGTCCTGACATCCCACTCATCTGATTGGGAGCACTTTATTTCCTTTTTTTCTGGTGTGCTTTTACTGGTTCACCACTGGTAGTTGAGAGACAAGCTGTGTGAATTCTGCCGTTCTCCTGAGGAAGCCACCTCCTGTTTTCTCTCTCCACTGTTCTGCAACCTGACAAAAGACTCTCTTTTGGACTGAAAGCGTGGATTTGGGACGACACTGAAAGACGCAAGAATCCCCATTGCGAGATTCGGGGGAGAAAGTTCTAATTCCCCCTATAGATGAGAGTGGTGAGACGTTCTGTTTTGTTCGGGGGGAATTTTCATGCTGTTGTCTTTTTCTGAAGGATTTCCAGACGCTTCTGTTTGCTTTTGTCGCCTGTTTGCTCAGAAACAAAAAGGGAGTGAGGAGGAACCAACTGCCACTTCAGTTTGTCCCCGTGTCCCTTTGTGATCTCTGGTAATCGCTTTTACTGTCTGTGAGACGTGTGTGTGTGTGTGTGTGTGTGTGTGTGTGTGTTTTATGCACACGAGTTCGCGTTAACTCGGTTATAGATCCGATTCTTGGTGATGGAGAGCACAAGAGGCAGTCCCGAAGGAGTGGAGACAGGAAGGACAGACAGGAGGAAAGCGTCCTCTTTTATTTTTTCGGCATTCAAGCTGTGATCGGTTGGTTATTGCTGCTGCTGCCGCTGCTCCTGCCGCTTCCTCATTTGGCGCTGCTCCCAGTGCATTGTGGGATTGAGATTTCCCAGTGGTGAGAATCAAACTCCATCTGCTGAGCTGACACACGCACACACTCAGACACACTGGAAGCTGTATATCCAGGCACCGGCTTATCTAAACATGCACACGGCAAACAAACACTTGTGTTCCTCATGCAGGAAAACACACACATCCACACTTCACCATAATACCATCTCCACTGTGATTTACCATTTGGCTGTGAAGATGAAAGTTTTATCTCCAACATGTATTTGCTAAAAATCCTTCCCCATAAGTAATTGCCGATGTGCATTTCATTCCTTTGAATACCGCCACTGAGCATCCAGCATTCATTAATAACTGCTGTATGTGAAGCAATAGTATCACTGTGGTAGCTAAATCAGCCAGTAGCACAGAGCTAAACATTGAGGAAAGGAAAAGCGATCTCCAGTGTGAAGTCACGCGAATGAAACTGATACCAGCCATCTATCAGGAAGTCAGTTTCCCTGTTTGCGTGTGTAAAAAAGAAACAGTTCGATAAGACATGGGTATAAGTCTGAATGGATCCATGAGTGGTTACGTCTAAACCCAAATTGCAGGAGTTCAATCTAGGTTCCAATTCAAGATGTGGAACATTTTAAGGATGTGCCCAATTAAGACTGAGCCTTCAGGCGACCTGTGGTTCAAGCTGACTCCTGTAATGAAAGAGTCAAGTCTAATTAAAACCAAAACTACTGTAACGCATTCAGGGGCTCCTCGTCGATCCTCAATACAAAAGCATCCAGGTTTACTGCAAAGCTTCACAGTGTTTTCATTCAGAGATGTGATGTCAACGGCAAAGGGTGGACCAGGTCATTAGTAGTAGTAAAAATAAAAAAAAACCTGCCTGGCTTACATTATACGCACAAATGGCTTTTTAGGCATTTCAGAAAATTTCACAAAGGGTTGTTCTCACGAACGTTCGAGGGTGGGAGAAGAGAGCCGGGGGTTCTGAAATGGAGGCGGCACTGTCAGCACCATCCAGCCACAATTTAACTCTGATATCGTGTCAGATTCCAATTATCTCGTACAAAAGCCTCCTCTAGCAGGTTTATTTCATGTCGATCAGAGAAGCATATTCTAGGGACACTGATTCAATAAAAAATCATTTTATTTAAAGCTGTGTATGACCTGGCTTGTAGAAAGTGCACCTGAATAAAATAGGACAAACGTCTCTCTACTTAGGGGTGTTTTCCAATGTTGCAGAGGTGCAGGAATTGAGTCTGAATGCCAGCAATATCTTATCAGTATTATTTCTTCTTCTTAGTGTTGTCAAACTGTTTGGGAACTGTTTATTGCCTCAGTGCTTCCTAGTTTCTCTGTGTGGATCCCCCGAGGCTCCTCTAAGGACTAAATAACAGAATAACAAACAAACCAAACCCACTCCCACTTGAACTACTTGCGCTTGCTTCGTCTCTTCTCACAAACAACACCAGCTTAGTACTCAGCAGCGCTCATCGTAAAAGGACAACATTAAGGTTAAGATCTCCTGGATGTTGTATCCCGCGGTCCGGCTGCTGTACCACCTGAGCAGACTGATCTCATGAAATCGCGTTGTATGACACGCCATTTCGGTGCCGTTTGGTGTGCTATACGTACGCATTTGCAAGTTTTGGGCGTGTTATTGGACGCCGTGCGATTCCCTATTCCGGTTCCCTTA
>JAPQRQ010000015.1:26829980-26852452 GCA_037367365.1 Apogon talboti
TTTGAACTACTATAATTTATGAGCAATTTAAAAAAGTTGGGGTGTCGAAACACCCCAGGTGACTAACGTAGGGTTAACCCAACTCTAAACCTAACCGGAAATGACACCCTTGCTCTAAGCCTCGGTGCGCGTTAGGCGATACGGCGCGAACATACGCGCGGAAAGCTTAAAATGCGTACATATAACACACCAATTAAAAGTGGCGTGTATATTAACGCTAATTCATGATATCACGTTGACCTGAGTGGGGAGAAGTGTGGGAGAGAGGGGGGGGGGGCGTCACTGACTTTCACATCCGAGCACAAGGTTTTCCAAAGACGAGGCGAGGGGAGTGCGAAGGTCCGTCTTGTTGTTCTTGTCGTGTCGGTGTGCAGAGCTAAATAATCAGTGGTTACCTTGTTATGTATTTAGCGTATTCCTGAAGCATTCTGCACACGCAGGACAACGCAGTGAACTGTTCTGAACTTGAATTGCAAATATAGAAAAAGAGCAAAGACAGCTCTATTAACTGTCTGTGATATTGTCTGTATGTGATTTACTTGTATATCATCATTTTAAGGCGTTGTCACCACTGAACATGGACCAGTGGGGCTGTATGTAGACTCTAAATGCTCCTAATAGCCATTCTTCTGACTGACATGGGATTACATTTATATTAAATGTTCTAGTCCCAAGTTCTGCAAATCCTAAATGTGTATATGTATAGGAAGAGAGACCATATAAAGATGTATACAGGAGTTTACCAGATGAACTGAGTCCTTACTCTGGTAGCAGGTCCGGTAAAGAGACAACACATGCATTTTACTCTCCTTTTACCCATAATGCATTATTCCTGATACCATTTTCCCCATATCACCTGGAGTCCAGTGTAAACACTCAGTCCATCTGGGCTACTGTAGATTTATGAAATGTGCAAAATGTTTTATTTTTATTATTAATTTATTGTTGTCGAGAATCACATCTTATTGCTTTTGCCGTGCCTAAGAAAATCTCCCTCATATATGTGTAACTGTGAATTTCTCATGTAGAATTGAGCTTGTAGAAACTGTGAAGCCGTCTTGTCCTGTGCATTGCCGTAAGTTTTCTCTCTCTTTGCAGCGTGGGAGCATGAGTGTGTGAGTGCGCGGATATGTGTGTGTCTAGATAAGGGGAGTTCATGTCCATGTTTTTTGTCGATGGTTGTGACATTCCAGCAGCAGCCACCACCTTTTCTATTATCCAAAGCCTCTCAATAAACATATCATTGTGCCACTCTTTCTCTTCTGTCCTTTACGCCGTGTGTGAGTGAGAAACTGTCAGTCTGATGACACGGCCTGAGACACCGAGCCTCGAGCGCAGTCTGAACTTTAGAGACATTCTCAGATCTATCGGTGAAGCGCACACACAAACATCTCATCAGTCTCCAGTCATGTCACTTTGATCAGTTTACGGCTAGTTTAGTGTTGTATTAGATATCAGATTATACTGACCAAGTGTTCAACATTACAATCTACAAATCACCCACTCACATCAGGAAAATGGGATGCTGAGGTGTCTTGCTTTAAATGGGTTATATGTATATATACGCATGTATCTATTAATATTCCAAACCCATGGATCAACAAACATAACATCACATAATAACTTTATACCTTCATGAGCCTCATAATCAACTTGTGTGGAAGAAACGCTGCCATTTCAGCATTAAACTCCATTCTTTTCATTTAGAGCTGTGTCCAGTGGTGAAAACAACAACAGTGCTTCTAGTTTTTATCACTTTCTCACTTTCTTTGACTCTAAAAGTTATTTCTTATTGGTTCTCATCCAATTTGGTCACTTTCTGATGCTTTGGACAAAGACTTGTGACCCTGTGGTGTAAGTTTTCCTCACCATGGGAGACCAGCAGAGTGACTTAATGAGCAACTTATTTCCCTGTATAGTTGCATACATTTTTGGCCAAGATCTTGCATTGATAATGGGAGAACCAGAACACTGTAAAATCTTTTCCATCACATCCCAAACATTCTCAATGTGGTTCAGGTCTGGACTCTGGTGGCCAATCCATGTATGGAAAAAATTAGATTAGATTAGATTAGACTTTATTGATTCCATAATAAGTATATTCAGTGGTCATGGCAGCAACGGAATAAAGTGCAAGAAAGATGACGTCTCATGCTCCTGAACCACTTCTTCACAATTTGATCCCGATGTCATTGTGAACATGTCTAACAGTGAACACAATAACCCAGGTATATTCAGGTTCAGCTGACCTCATTTTATGGAATATAGACCTGACCACCTGAAACAACCCCAGATCATAACACTGCCCCCACAGACTTGTGCTGTGGGCACTAGGCATGATGGGTAATCACTTCATCTGCCTTTTTTCATCCCTCTGGAACAGGGTCAATCTGGACTCATCAGACCACATGACCTTTTTCCACTGAAACACAGTTCAATCTTTATGCTCTTTAACGGATAATTGTTTAACATATGAGAAGCTACTCACTGCATCAGTTAAGGTTAAGGAAGTGAAACATTTTTAATCACTGCGGTAAATATACGATCGAAGGCCCTAAGTCTAAGTGCTGTCTTTTTTTTTTTTTTGGCTGGGCTGTTAATGATGATGTGTGACTTAATGAAAAAACATCCCCAGTGTGTAAATACCTCGACACCATTTCACACTGTTATGCAAAAGTGAAGAATTGTCAATAATATATTTAACCCCTTACAGTATATGTCTGAAAACACATATGAGCAGCCAAACCCTTTAATATGGGATAGATTTGAGGCAAGTCCACAGTAGATTGTGTAGAATTCTGCCTAATCATTTAAATTACAATCCACTTAAGGGGAACTCTGGAATTTTTCCTGCTGAAGTCCTGCAGCTTTAATGGTGGACACATTCCATTAAATAAAGTGCTCCTTGATTTTCTGATACTAAAAAATGTGCTGTGTGTCTATATTCTTAACCCATATAGACCCAAACATCCATCAATGACCAAAACCATCTACTGATCTAAACTGTTTAATACCTGTTGATCCACTAATCCTATCAATACATGTAAATAATTGGTGCAAAATACAGTTTGTCATCTTTTCGTGGTCATCAGATATGACCCATTTGGATATTCAGAAGCTCCATAGTTACCATGGAAACACCGTCATCATCTACAACATGACAGTGGATGGAGACACTTGTTTTATGTTCAGTTAATGATATATTTTACTGAAAAAGTATTTTTTTCCTGCAGTTTTCTCTGTTTTAGATATAATAACCCTTAACTTTAATCTGAACTTTAATGAAAATCTACATGATCAGTAAATTAAACACATAAAAATACCGTGATTTATAGTGATAAAATACAAAATACAGAGGATAATTTTATAAATAAATGGTGATAAATCACTTAAGAAAAGTGATATGAAGAAAATTTTATTTGGGAACTGACAGAAAAGTAGCGCTGGGTCTTTATGGGTTAAACCTGCGGGATATTTCTTTTTTTTTTTTTAATCTTACTTTATATTGATCATATACAAACTACTAATGCAGAATATATCACTTAAGTTCCTATTTCAAAAAGGAATCCACTCAAACACTTGTGAACAATTCCTCTCCTCTACTCCCTATTAGTATATTCACAAACTTAAAGATCAGACGAAGTGCAAAGAGAAACAGACATGTCTCTGTCTGCATATGTGACAAAGGAGTTTCTATTAGAAGAGACGAGAAAGAGCTGCTGTCATGTCGTCTTAAAGCAATGCTCCGTTGAGGGTTGATTAGACAGCTGAGGCAACGTCACGGAGCATCGCTGCAAAGACACCAGAAGTACAGCAGATACTTCAAATGTTGGGGAAATATAACACAGCCCATCAAGATGTGTGTGTGTGTGTGTGTGTGTGTGTGTGTGTGTGAATGGCAGGCGAGGTGAGTTACATCATGTTTATGCCTTCTGTCTGGGATAACCGGCACAATGAGGAGAACGAGCTGCTCCTCTGCAGCCCTTTGTAACGTGAGGGCACATACAATACAGTCTGTCTGCAATTAATTGACTGTCATCTGTACTCGCTCAAGTGGAAAACAGGGAAAAGGCAACCTAAAATGACAAAATGATCATCCCTCTTTATGTCTCGGTAATTGATGATCATATATTTGGGACAGATTAAGGTTCATAACAAGGAGTATAATCCGCAGAGCATTATAAACACACTTAATAGGCCCTTATTGAACCATTAAGTGGCAGCTCTCCCTCCATAAATTCCTTACGGGAGATTTAATGAAGTCATTGGATGCACACTCATAAAATAGGAAGTGACTAATAAGCATCCATTTATGTAATTACCTCCAAATGACTGAGAAGTGATTATTATTCATGACAGTATTGAAGATGAACTGGGTTGTACACGTTCTCTTACCTTTTTTGACCTAAATTACCGCAGTCTTGAATCATAAACCGTGGTGACGCTCACCACAGTGGGGTTAGTTTGTGAACTGACCCACTGAATAGTATTGTTATGTTACTTACTGTGTTTCTGCAAAAGGAAGGAACTGCACACTGGCACATTACAGCGTTTCTTTTGTGCAAAGTAATAAGCCGTCCGCTGATTTTGGTCCTTTTCAGAGACAGAATCGACTAAACAATACACCAAAAATGTGCTGTTGGACATTTCTAATGAGCTGAACTTATATGAATGGGTTTTTGTTTTAGATCAGGGGTGTCAAACTCATTTTAGTTCAGCCCAGTATGATCTCAAATGGACCTAATCAGTAAAATAATAGCTTCATAACCTAGAAATAATGACAACTCCAAACTTTTGTCTATGTTTCACAGTGAAAAAAAGGTTAAATCACATTATGAAAATATTGAATAACCTGAACCACCATGTACAACCTGGAACTTCTTATTACAATTTCAACAATTATTGTGAAAAGATAATCTGCATTGCAAACATTTTCAGGCAATTTAACTTTTTTACAGTAAAATAAAGAGAAAAATGTGGAGTTTATAGATTATTATTACAGTATTTTACTGATAAAACTGATTGCACATAAGATTGAATTGGTCTGAACTAAAATGATTTAACACCCTTAACCTCCTAGGACCCACTGTCCACGTATGAGGACAAGAAATTCACAGTTTTATACAAGAAAAGAAAAAGAAACAACTGTCCACCGCAAATAACATTCCATAAAATTTTTTAAGAATGCATCTGAAAAAATTGTTGCATCATGATGTTTCCAATATAAGCAATTATTTAATTAAAAAAACCCAAAACTCATAAACCTGTGGGGCTCCTGGGTTTTAGGAGGTTAATATCTTTTTAATTTTTGCATTTCACAAAATCATCCCACGGGCCGGATTGGATTCTTTGGTGGGCTGGTTTTGTTCCACGGGCCGTATGTTTGACACCCTTGTTTTAGATAAAGTGAATAAATGCCAGTTTTTCAGTACTAAACAGTAACTTTTACAAACAACACTGGTGATGTCTAGCAGTGAAGTGGCAGACAAACACATTTACTGTGGCTACAAAACATGCCAAAGCTGTGTAGAGTCTGTTTGTTTTGTTCATAATAGGCTTTCAAACAGTAAACACAATAAAATAAAATAAAATATAATGGGGAAGAGGAAGCCAGTCCTGAGCTGTTGTAGAAACATGACAGAGTGTGAAAGTGTCCTGTTCTCTCTGTAGATATAAGAGTCTCATTCCAAGGTAACAAAAATACAACATTTCCAAGTACTTTGTTTCTAAAATTAAGTTAGTGTGGAAATACAATATCTTACAGTGTCATACTGGTTATGGCCACTAGATGCCGCTCCAAAAAAAAGCCCTGGCTCCCGTAGACTGACTCTGATCTCTCCACAAATACTAATACATTTTTTTTCCCAAGATCCAATCTCATTCTATTTATTTGGACACTCCAATAAGAGTTCTGGTGGCCCATCTTCAAACTATCAAGATTTTAGAGCAAATATAAGGACTTGAGGTGTGATTTTGGAGCTTCTGTTTATTGAATAAGACATTTTTTTAAAAATATATAAGATCATTTTAATAGACAGCTTTTTAGTTGTGTTTAATAATTAAGTAATAAGTTCCAGTTGTGGTTAATAATTAATAACATACACTAATGAGATCATAAATTATCTATTACACAAATACTTGGTGAAATTTTCCCTTTTACCATGTCTGTAAGATAGCGTTTAACATCAACTCACCATGACTCCTTGCAGTCCATCAGTTCTGCCCATTTTGTCCAAATATGGTCACTTCCAGCTCCAAAAACCCCAACATAGTGACAAATCCCAAACCATTTGCTTCAAAGGGAAATCACTGGGTTGGGTCATGGTTCACCCACTAATTCTGTCCAGTCTCATAATTATCCCTAAATCTCACCCACTGGACCATGTTTTCAGGGACTACGTCAGTGACCGTTCTATTACGAGCCAACCCTCATCTTCCTGCCACTTTATTTATTTATCGTTTGTCTTTTCTATTTAATGCATTTATTTTTATTTATGATGGTCCGAGGGCAGCGCGCTCAACAAATTATGTCAAAGATGAGTTGATGTTTTCATTGGAGACAGTAAATGAAGTTATTTGACCTTCATGTAACAGTGATAAAATACAACCAGGACAGAAGATCAAATGTATTTTAGAGCATGAAGCCTCCAGTCGGACATGCCGGGGCAAATATGATTACGATTATTATGTACTGAAATAAAACACAATGAGGAAAATGTCCACTTTATTCCTGTTCCGCATTAGCCTGAGTAAATAAACCTGCTGTGATGTTATGAACATAAAGTGAATCTTTAATCTTCTGATATATGAGATATTTAACTCTGTAAATAAATGACCAAACACATGAAGCAAAGAGGAATGTCTATCTCTTTGGAGTGTGAGAGAAGCCTGTCTGTCCTCATTAGCGGTCTCTTAAGTGTGAGATTAAAACAGCCATTAATCTTTCAGGCAGCAGTGACTTATGGGAAAGGCCTGACAGCACAGGGCTAAGTGATACATGGACCTTGTCAAGGCTTCTGATGGAGGGATGAGTGAGTGGACAAAAGGACACGCACGTACACATACCTCACCTGGCCTATCAGGTACGTATATGAGGACAAAGTGTGTGTATATATAACAACAAAATTACCAAAGACAAGGTTAGTCATCTATCAAATTACTGGAAGCGTCTACCAATCACCGTGAATATATTCCGTAAACATTGACTTTTATGGGACAACCCTGTAGTTTATGGTTTTGCGATGTCCACCTTATTTTTCTTCGGGTTCAATTTCCAGTTTCTTCACCTAAAAACTGTTCATGAAAAACTTGAGCACATCTCAAGTACATTTGTCAAAAAGTGGAGCAACAGACGGTTGAGTAAAGTGATGCTCTTTCTAACAACCGTCCTTTCTGTTCACCGACACTAACAACTGCTTCAGTCGCCCGCTGCCTGTTCCAGACAGAAAGATAAAAAATAGACGCCGAGGTCGACCTCTGCTTCAGAAACTGGAACAGGTTTCTGTACCAAATCCAGATCCCATTAACACTGTCTTTATCACCTCACTGGACAGAGTCCTGCATCGCAAAATCCTGCTTTGTTTGCTCTGCATCACAGTTAATCTTTTTCTAATTATGGACCATACTGTTCTCTCTCATTCTGCAGCCAGACGGATTCAGTTTGGACTGAACTCTTGTTTGCAGCAGCTGTGTTTTTTATTATAGGGGGAAGAAAAGACGTGACTACATTAAGAAATAGGTTTCTATGTTTGCATCGTACTTTAATACTCATGCAGATAAGTTAATTCCAGATGCATTTCACCGGTAGTCTTTGCATTTCGTGTCTAATTCAGCAGGTTGGACAGAAACGTCCAAGTGTCAGTTTTACTGGTGATGTAAGTAGATCAAAATATTGCAGATTAGTCTCAACATTAACTACTGGAGGCAGGAGAAATAAGATTGAGTTAAGACCCCTTTTCGTCTTACTTTAGCCTAATGCAGGTTCTTGCAGGTTGGCAGTGTTTGCGATTTCTGTGATGTTCACACGCTTAAGTTGCTATCATAATAAAGTTAAAGGGGAACTCATTTCATTATCCATGGAGGGAAATTCAGTCTCTGCATTTTACCCATCCTCCACACAGCACATAGCATTAGCGGTAGCATTAGAGTCAGCCCAACAGAAGCAGTGAGATGCCATTGAAGACCAACTCCGTCCTCTTCATCAGTGCCTTGTTTGTTCACTATAAACCCTTTCAGACCTAAAACATTGACACTGATCATACTTTCACCTTTTCAAACAGGTCTGTTTGGAGTTGAAGCCTAATTATGAAGGTCTTTGTGTTTTAAAAGAACCAAATGCACCATCACTTTTGCCTGTCCTTAACCAAGAATGAGGGAAGAGTTATCACAACCACCATTAAAAAACACAGAGCTGTAGTAGCATCGAGTCTGGTTAACACAACAGAGATGGAATAGAGTTTCTGTACGGCTGTGAAATCAAAACAGCAGAGGTCCATATTGCACTGTGACAGCATAACTTTAAATTGAACCTGCGGAGATAAGGCTGTTCTCGGTTCTTTGAGCACTGACAGCCGGGTCTTGTTGATAGTCTCAAGGTATGCGGGCTGTCCTGTTAGCCAGTGGATACCTGCTTAATGGGAATGTCTAGCAGGAACATACATCTCTGAAAACATTGGAGCAACTTTCCAGGTTAGGTCAGTCTATGGAAGTCAGGGCTTTTTGGAGATACCCTAGTGGCCATCTGTGGTATTACAACTTCAACATTTGCTTTATTTTTGAGTTGCGGTTCTTGACTTTTTATGGATGAAAGGTGGAAAAGTTGAATACGAAATGTAAACAGATTTAGCAAATAATTACATATTATGGGGATAAATAAGGAGAAAGAGTTCAACAGAAAAGAAACAAACAGAGATACCACATTAGAGGGGAAACTGCAGCCAAACATCACCATGTATGAAGAGCTACAGCATCTAAGACAACAGCTTTGACAAACCGTGGAAGACTTTGAAATGTTATATGATCCAGACCAGTGGTTTGGCTCAGAACGAAAAGCTAAAGCAGCTTCAGGCTTTTGACAAAATACCTCTTATGTCTGTCAGCTAAGGTTGCATGTCATTGTATGAAATAGTATCCTATATCAAACTGGAGAGTTTTTACACCATGGCCAAGATTAAGAATAGGAAGAAATGCATAAAGTTACATTTTCTATTGCTTTCTATTGCTGATTGTCTGAGCTTTTGATTAAAATTTGCAACACAATGACCAACCTGTGAACATATACAGACACATACTGTGATATAATGATGCAGTGGCTCTCTAATTAAGTTGAATTAAGGCCAAACTGGCAGCAGCTCCAGCTCAGAACCGGCAGCACATTGTGATATTGTTGGGAAATGGTTATCAGAGTGGTAAAATCTGAAAATCACACGTTTTCTAGTGGGAATTCACATCCACACCTCTGTACTTTTGTCATATGTGGTGTGAGTCATAGCCACATAAAAACATTACATTAAATCAGTCTGTTCAAGGATTTATTTTCTCAAATTAACAACCACATTTAATATTAAAGAAAGAATATACAGCTATGCCAGGAACATGATTGAATAAAAAAAAACGTTACTTATTTGTGGTTTTTACGAAACAAATACTGGGATTGAGTGGCCTTCAATAATCCACAGCAGCTGTACACAAACACAGCAGCTCACCTTGCAATAGAGAGAGAGGTGGGGTGGGGGCATTCGCCTTTATTATTTCACACACAGTAAACAAACTTAATGCCCTGAATAACAGCACAGCAGATGTGTTACATTAGCTGAAAAATACCAACCAAAATAGTGCACAATGAGTTCCACAGAACTAATAAAGTCACATTTCCACTCATTTATTCAGTTACTGCCCTGGCGTTTTTTTTTGCCATTGAACCATCCAGGGGGTAAAACCAATTATCACAGCGGAGAATTGGTATCACCACCTTCCTTTAAATGGGAAAAAGATGCTAGTTGCAATATGTGACTTGGTGGTAGACAGCGGTGGGTTGGTGAAAGTATTGTATCTGGAGGTGTGTTTAAGAATTTACAGTATGAGAGTGAGGGAGGTGAGTGTAGTTTGTGTGTCTGTACATCTGTGTGTATCCCTCTCTTATAAAAAAAGACGCTCTCAGAGATGCACTGTAGGAGAGGATGGGATTTACTGTCTAAAAATGGCCAAAGAGGAAGAGGAGGAGGAGGAGGAGGAGGAGAAAAAAGAGGAAAAGGCAGGGTAAGTGAGAAGATATGTGGAAATGTGGGAGACAGGGGGAGGGGGAGAATATATTTCTCTCTGAGCTGGCATGGAAAGGAATGAGGAGAAGCAGCAGAAAATCTAAAAAAAAAAACAAAAAAAAAAAAACAAAATCAGAGAGAAAAATTAAACCACAGAAAAATGGCTAAACACAAAATCAGGTAATGCAGCCGAAGCCGGGGCAAATAGAAAATAAGCTGTCATTTTCTAAGTGAGATTTATATATTTGTAGGACAACAACGATGAACCAATAACTCAGATCATTTATTTAAGCCTGAGCGAAAGGGAACGTCCATTTTTCTTGTTGTGTTAGGGCTGTGTAAACACACACACACACAGACGGCACGCACGCAAGGTCTGGGCCGTCTGGAAGGCGGATGGCACAACAATCTCCAGGGCACAATGCTTCACTCCACCCACTCATCTCTACTGAGAGGATGGAGAGAAGAAGAAGAAGAAGATGAAGAAGAGGGAGGAGGATGAGGAAGAGGGAGGGATGGGGAGGCGGGGGAGCAGAGACACAGAGAAATACCCACAGAGAGAGAGGAGGCGTTGAGGAGAAAATACAGGAGGAAAGACAAGGATGTGGAAGTAGAGAGGAAGGAAGATGACACAGCGGAGAGAGGAGAAAGACGAGTGTATGTTTGCGTCACATCTGCAGTGGAGGAGAACTGCCTGACAGCCATCAGACGCCTGCTGAATGACAATCTCCTCTCCTCTCTCCTCTCTCAGGTGGCTCCTTTATCCCTCCTACTTCTTTTTTTTTTTTTTTCTCAGTTTCTCACCCTGTAACGTCCTTGAAAGTCAGACGCTCCCAGCTTACAGTCTTGGCGATTTCACACCTGGCAATCAATCTTTTCTAAGACAATATGAGCTCCCCGTGGCTTGTATGCCAAGCCGGTGCCACGTCATCACGGTCGATAAACTATTACACCAGAATCAATTCTCAGTGTGCAACATGAATTGAAGAATCTAAAGGTCCCCCCTGCTGTAATTTATAGTCATGCCAAAGTTGAGGCAAAAATAAGAAACGATGGATAACAGGTTATGGGCTTGTTAATGATGACAGCTGTAAGTCTGTGAGGATAATATCTTGTTATGGCCGATTTAATGGGCATTAGAGATGACAGATCTTGTACAAAAAACAACAGTGTGACATTTTGCGGAATTTGATTAGACATCAACTCGGCATCCTGAAAGAGGATCGATATCAATTAAATGTGTTAGTTTGCAGACAGATTGCGCTTTGCATTCAGACCAGATGCAATTCACAAAGTTTTAAGGATTTTTTTTTTTTTATTAAACTTTTATTTAACCAATACGTCCCTTGAGAATAAAGAAGGCACACCAATCCACACAAAGCATGACAAAGATGTATAGAATATAATACAGATAAAAATAGCAGAAAAAAAAACAAAGACAAGAGAACACAAGGAAATGTAAGTGAAACAAATCCACGTGGGAAGAGATATTACACTCTTCAGTTACATAGCTTCTTGTTTATTTTTCTAAACGTATTTTCCTTCTTCTGTCCACGTAACCATCATTTTACAAACTAGTAAAAACACTAAATAAACCATAGTTTCTGTCAGACTTCAACCTGTGGATAATATTGGACATGACAAATGGAGGTGAAGCAGCAACAAAAAGTTCAGTTCTAAACTTTAGTTTTCATAGGTGTTAGTTGAGGTTGTGGAGGTGTATTCTTTACACGATGTAGATTTGTCCATAACGCTGGTCTGGTCCATCTGTCAAAGGTATCCAGGTTGAGCTCGATCTACATCAGGTCATACACTGATTCATACACCTGGATTTGACATGTCAGGTACAGCTTCATTACAATAGTAGAATGCGGAAAATGGAATGTGACGCCATCATTTTCCAAAATCTTCTTATTTGTGCTGCTGTTTACATATGGATGAGACACACAAACATATTGAAAAATACAAGGTATAAGTTAAACGTTTTTTACCAAGAGTCATTTTGATCTCATTTGTTTCATTTGGATCCTTTAAGTATGTGCAATGTATATACATTTCTTTCTATATATATTGCACATACTCTTGATACACTAATTCTTTTTTTTTTATATATATATTTTATTTTGGATTTTTCACATAACAGCAATACAGTTACATACATACAAGATAAAGCGACCTCACCAGCCCACCACAAGCGAGCCAGAGACAGCCGATCACAGACACACATAAGGAAGAGAGAAGGAAAGAAAGAAAAAAGAAGAAACAAGGGAAGAGAGACATATGTTAACCTACACTAATTCTTTAGTGTTTTATATTGATATACATATTCTTGAGTGTTTTATTTTCTCTTTTATTATTTTTTCATCTACCTGAGAACTACCTCTAAGAAAAATTTCATTATGTACACATAATGACAATAAACAATCTTGAATCTTTAATAAGTGGTCTAGTCCATCTGTAAATGATCCATTAATAGGAATTTACTCCAAATAGAAGATTCCTGTGGTTATAGAAGATAGAAGAGAGCCAGCTCATTGGTTCATAAAGGATAATTTACAAAACAGACATTTTCTTATAGGAGATCTCATCCACATACATTATTGTATCTGAGATATTGTTAAATCAAAAGTGGAAATTTTCTAAAACAGTAGTTTTTTCCATGTGAATGTAGAAAATGAACAGTTGGGTGATAAAGACAGTTTAGGAATCAACAATGTGACACCTAGTTTGTTTCTTATTACTCTCAATGTGCATATATCTGAAATAACAATAATGGCAGATGTATAGGGTACTTACCCAGGTTAATGCAGCGGCCCTGAGTCAAGGTCAAGATCAAGGTCAAGTTTATCTATATAGTGCATTTAAAACAACGGAAAGTGCCAAAAGTGCTGTACAAAGTTGTAGATGCAAATGCAAGATATACTAAAACTAATAAAATAAGAATAAATACAAGATTATTAAAACTGATAAAAAAAAACCCAAATACACAGTAATAGGATAAATAGCATCTAAAATACAACCAGAAGATAAAACAAATAAAAGTCACACATTTGCATTAAAAGCCAGCTCAAATAGGTGCATCTTTAACCCATAAAGACCCAGTGCTACTTTTGTGGCAGTTACCAAATGAATTTTTCTCTGTTTCTACCTTTCTTAACTGATTTATCACCAATTTGTTTTTAGAATATTATACTCTGTATTTAGCATTTTTTGGTGTGAATCATGTATTTTCTTATATTTAATCCACACATCATGTTGATGTTTATGAAAACTCAGAGTAAATTCAAAGCTGATTATATCAAAACAGAGAAAAATGAAAAAAAAGTTACTTTTTCAGCAAAGATATTGTTAACTGAATGTAAAAACAAGTGTGTCCAATCACTGTCATTGATCCAACTCCATGGGTTTTACTGGTGAATCAATGTTGTAGAAGGTGACGATGTTTCCACGGTAACTACAGAGCCTCTGAACGTCCAAATGGGTCATATCTGATGACCATGAAAAGATGACAAGCTGTATTTTACACCAATTATTTACATGTATTGATAGGATTAGTGGATCAACAGGTATCAAACAGTTTATATCTGTAGATGGTTTGTGTCACCGGTGGCCGTTTGGGTGTCTATGGGTTAAAAAAGATTTACATGATGATTTAGATGAGTGTAGAAATGTAACCACATTTGGAAAAACACAGCAACATTTCACAAAACACCATGTTTCACAAAACACAACGGCATTTGACAGAACACAATGACATTTCACGGAAGCAGGATGCAATGTGAAAAGCAGATAATGCAGTGAAAATGGAATTTGCTCTGTCTTTGTTCGTAAAACCAGGTCGATGACGAGTCAGCAAAGACAAAGAAGTCCTAAATGGGAGGTAGCAGGTAGCAAAGCAGGCAGAGATCGTGAACAAGCAGGCAGCCAGGCAGAACAAAGGCAGGAACACTAGGGATGAGTGGCACATTAGACAATCTGGCAAATGAGTACAGCTAGAGGGCAGGTGTATTTACTGAGAGGCTGATTAGCACAATGAGACTCATGTGCATCGACAAGTATCAGGTGATCCGAGTAAAAACAGTTGGGAGCGAATGGTTGACAGGCACCTTAAGAAAACACATGCAAGTTGATGATGCAAGAGGAAACTGTCAGACTGACTGTAGGTGTGTTGCAAATATTCATAGTACAATCAAACTCTAAAACCAGAAAAAAGAAAACATGTAAGATGTTTCCATAGTGGTGCCATCTTCGTCAGAATGGTGACTCAGTTTGCAGAATTTACTGACTTATCTAATTATTTAGGGGTTTTTTTCAATACATGTAAATAATTGGTGTAAAATGCAGTTTGTCATCTTTTCATGGTCATCAGATATGAACCATTTGGACGTTCAGAGGCTCCGTAGTTATTGTGGAAACACCGTTATCTTCTACAACATTGATCCATCAGTAAAACCTATGGAGTTGGATCAATGACAGTGGATGGACACACTGGGTTTATGTTCATTTAATAGTATATTGTGCTGAAAGAGACACTTTTTCCTCAGTTTTCTCTGTCTTTGATATAACAGCCCTTAACTTTAATCTGAGCTTTAATGAACATCTACATGATTATAAAGGTAAATATAGGAAAATACCTGATTTTCACTGAAAAAACGGCAAATAAAGTAGATAATATTACAATAAATCACTTAAGAAATGTTAAATATACAGAGAAATCAATTTGGGAACTGCCACAAAAGTAGCACTGGGTCTTATGGGTTAAAAAGGTTAAAATTACACCTGTTTAGCTAATTTCTGAAGCATAATTGCATCGCTCATGTAAAGGCTTCAACATGTCTAATGTGGAAGTACAAAGAGCAACAATGTCTTCATGAAAGGTTTATGGTGGATGAGTAGGGCTTATATCCACTACTAACCAATGATACTAAGACCATGAAATCTGACAATAATTGATATTATTGATAGACTTCTGTTGCAGTTTGGTAAAGATTAGGCACCAAAACTGCTTCCACAGTTCCACAGTGGCACAAGTTTTCCTCAGAGCTTTATGTCTCATAATTATCATTGTTTAATACATAATTCTGACGCAAACCATGATTGTTCCCTATACTTAACTGCATTGCATGCAAAGGTAATAAGAAAACAGCCACTCAAACTACAACCTTCGTCAGTTATTTGTGCACAAAAAATAAATAAAAATAAAAATTCTTTATTATAACATGTGCTGGGGCAGTTTTTTTTTTGCCTCTTCACACCGGCCAAGCCTCTGTCTGGACCTCAAGGACAGCAGACAAACAAACAGTGAACGTGAATTGAACTTTATTTGATGACTCTCTTGTAAACTTCATTGTTCTTATCCCTTTTTATCAACTTTAATGACCCCGCAGATTTTGTTTGCATAATAGTCCCTAATCATTCATTCCCTAATGGTCTTAAAACTTGTCAAACTTTCAAAACATCGCCATAAAAACCTCTTTAATATTACAAGTTCATTGATCTGTGAATCCTGGTTTGGATGAGAGGCCACAATGAATGAGGCAAAGGAAAGAAACTGCTTGTTTTTTAAGACAGAAGCGACACAAACCACCAGAGAAACAGGTCATGGTGGAGCCTTTTCACACCCACAAAGTGTCACTTTAAAAAGTTGTTTATTGAGCAAATGAATATGCATAAATGTGCAAAATTTACACAATGGACTAACAGTCATTAGACCCCATCCTGAAATTAATTAACCATGTGTGAAGGCGGCAGACGAGACTTTTTTTCCCCCCTGATGGCACAAAATGCTGCTGCTAATGATGATGGGATGTTAGGAATTTGTGTGATAGCTGACAGGTATATAGAGCCAACGCACACGTCTGATTTACTGAAAATAGCTAAATGTAAACTTCCTTGTGCAATACCTTCCCCATAGTGAGCAAGACTACCTCACATCTGTACAATATTCACTGCATCGCCTTACTTTATTCTGTTTTGTATTCTTTATGTTGTATATAGAGTTTTTTTATATAGTCTTTTTACTGTGTGAATGCATGCACTTTTATGGAGCTGCTTACTGAATCTCATTATAATGTGTATAATGACAATAAAGGCTTTCTATGCTTTCTATGCTTTTCTAAAGGATAATATTAGAATAAATGGTGTTAAATCACTAAAGGTTAAATGTAGTGAATTTGTTTGAAAGTTGCCACAAAAGTGGTTATAGCTCTTTAAGGGTTAAATGCAGATTGTGACTTTCTTTTTATATCTGTGCAGTGTTATAGCCACACATCCACAAGTTACAAGGACAGTATTTCGCTCCGAGTCCAACAATAAAAGTGCAGCCAAAGTGCTCTATCCGTGGATTGTTTTCAGTCTTCAAACCACCTCATCCTGACTTTCGAAAGCCTTCCTGCTGGAGGGCGCTTCATCCATTACCGTTCAGGTCACAGGACTGAGTGGCGTGTATATCAAGTGTGTGTGCGTGAGTGTGTGTTTTGGAGTAATCCCGGGAGTTAAAGACATCTTACAGTTCTTCGACTTCCATTGATTGCTCCTCTCCTTCCTGTTCACTTATGTAGGGCTTCGGGAAAAGAGCGAGATTATAGAGAAACAGAAGAGGAGGGAGGATGAGAAGGGATCTGTGATGTGGGAGGAGATCACGGGTTAGGATGAGCGTAGGAGAGGGGTAAACTGCATAAAACAACAAGGAGGAGGATGATGAGGAGGAGGAGAGCCTTCTATTAAGCAGCCATCTGGTTCACGTGGGTGGGGGGCTGCGGTGTCCTTGGGCCTCAGGTCAATAAAGCCATTACATTAGAGTGACACACACCTACACAAACACTGCCAAGGCCGTGCAGGGACCTGACAGTGTGTCTGAGCAGCATGGGAGAGACAAATGAGTGACACTGCATGAACACGTAGTCTGCTAGAGAGACGATTTGTCATCATGTGAACAGTAGCTCTAATTCTGACAGGGGCACACATGTAACACACACACACACACACACATCCTCAGGGCTGCACTTCCCAATACACTCACATCAAAGCATGTATGCTTTTGAAGAATCTCTCTGCTGTTTTTTTCTTTTTTTTTTTTGCAGCATTCTGTCTGTCTCTGATAAGGTTAGCATTCGATTAGCTGTCTCTGTGTCTTTTCTTTCTTTCCTAACAGATACCCAAGTGATGTCTAGAGAACTCACTGAACTGTGACATGATTGAAAAAGATGACCTGCCGTTTTCTTACATTAGAGGACGCTCTGGATAAGAATAGAAAATTGCCTATTTTGTGGTAAACTGGTCATATCTTAGTATTTTTAGCAGCAGAAGCAACAGCTGGAAACTGGAAAGCACTAGGCATTAAGCCTCGGATCCATAGGGGTATTGTAGCCTGTCTCAATGGGAATGTTTTCCTTTTGCTTTTTAGCAAAACATCAGACTACTTCATTCACTAAGAAAAACAAAAAATAACCAGGAAAATGACAATACTTCCAAATTCTTAAAGGGAATGAAAACAACTGATGTTTATATATCTTGTGCAGTTGACACTTGACTGGTGATGTTATTTTTCTGTGTGTATTTTTGTTCATGTTCATCATATTTCCTTGCTACAGTCTTTTCTATCCCTAACCACGTTTTTGCATCCAAACCAGCTTCCTTTAAAAAGCCCAACATCACAAATCAGAGATTCGCCTCAAAGGGCTTTACCCATCCAACACCCTGTCTTCAGACCTTTGCTTCAAGTGAGAAAAAAAAGTAAAAAAAAAAAAAAGTGTTATTGTGACAATGCAAGTCAGTTTTATTTTTACAGCACCCATCATAATACATTATTAATTCAAGTCCTTCAAAAGGCCATATGGAGTAGAAACCCTCCAGGAGCAAACCCAAGGCGACAGTGGGGAAGAAAAACTACTTTTACCGAAGAAAAAAAAAAAGTTAGATAGAACTGAGCTCTGGGTAGGCGGCCATCTGCCTCGACCAGCTGGAGTTGGTGGACAGAGCAGAAAGAAAAGAACAACAAACAACGGACACTGGACAATCCAGGCACACCAGAACCACACATCAGGAACGAACAGAACCACAACTACAGATACCTGGAAAAAGGAACAGGGAGAGAAAGAAAAGCACAAACTAAAAGTGAGGGAAGGCACAAAGTTGGTGGCTAATAATAGTGACATGTCTAATACATAGAGAGACAGAGCAGGAGAGGTCAGTGGGGTCACTGTCCCCCACCAGCCAAGGACTATGCAGCTGAAATCAAGCCATGGTTCAAGATCATCAGAGTCAGCCCTAAATACACACTTTGTACAAAAAGAACATTTTAACTCTAGTCTTAAAGGTAGAGAGTAGGGATGGGAATCGAGAACCGGTTTTCAAAAGGAAAATGAGGTGCACAACAGAGGGAGACATAGAGGAATTAGTAAAGCCTCTAAAGTTTCACTGTCACTTTGTATGGTCGTATGATGCCCTCCTCCCCGCCCCCACTCATCGCCACTTCCGTCACCGGTATGTGCCCCCTTAACATTCCTGATTGCCTCCACTGGCCCGGTGTCATCTGTTATTATTACTTGTGCATACTGTATGTGTTATATTTTCTGTGCAGATATGAAAATGTAAAAGACAGTTAATGTAAACAAACCCGTTTGTACTCTTTTATTCCCTCACCAAATGAGAATCGATAAGAGAATCGATAAGGAATAGGATCAATAAGCAAAATCGATAATGGAATCGGAATCGTTAAATTCTTATCAATTTCCATCCCTAGTAGAGAAGGTGTCTGGTTTCATGCTAGGAGATGGTTCCACATGAGAGGAACTTGGTAACTCCTCCCAATCTAGTTTGAGAAACGAAAGAAACCACAACTAAATGTGCACTTTGAGAGCTAAGTGTTATGGTACAAGGAGATCGTTAATGTCTGACACAGCTGTTGTGTAGAGCTTTAAAAGTTAACAATGACATAAAATTCAACTCTGGATTTTACAGGAAGCCAGTAATCAGCATACAACCTTTTTTTTTTAGGCCAGACCACAACCTTGTCCTGAAGTTGTATTTGTTCCAAACTGAATGAAACTCAAGCTATGATGTCACGCCTTAGCCTACAAGCAGCAGTCATGTGTTTTCTGACACTATCAGCTTTATGTTGTGAACAGGAGTGACTTAATAGCAGCATTTTCTGTTGGTTGTGTTCATATGTTGTGTTGCTGTGTGATTTCTTATAACACTGAAACCACATCAATAAGCTCTGAAATGGTTATATTCAACTGCCTGTCCCAAACATGGAGTTGGGACCCAAAACGGGCCATGATTCCAGTTTCACTGGGTCACCAATTAGATCAAATTGTCATCAAAATGAAGTACATTTATTTTCTTAATTGCAATAAAAATGCTTATGTTACTTTAGTCCATAAATGACTGTACAGGAAATTGTTGTTTATGTGACATAACATGGGGGGGTTGCATTGTTTTGTTTTCTTTGTTTAATTGTCAAGTTTCTGCTGTGGTTTTTATGCTTGTTTTAATATTAATTCACTGTTGTGCTAAATGTCACACTCTATTGAAAATTATTTTGGTTGTGGAAACAACCTTCAAACAGAATCAAGTTTTCTAATTTATATATATATATTTTTTTGTCAATTTATGGACCGCATGTGTCCAAGTGTGGAGAAATAAAGAACCCTCTTTTTTTTTTTTTTTAAGTTGACAGTGACAATTTCAGTATCAGTCATGTGTTTTTTTATTATTAGCATTTGGCTAGTTCCTGTCACGTATCTGTTCATAATACTTTGTTGCCACCGTTACCTAAAATTACTTGTCAGCAAAACAATTAGCAGCAACAAACAATTATTCATGTTTCTATCCATGACTAATGTTCTGAAGTACCAATTCAACATTGGTAAGACACCAGAAGATGTAAGTCAAACTGCATACATTATAGCATTTCATGATGGATTTTACATGCCTTGAGGAGACATAAAATAGATATTCTGGCACTGGAGCTGAACAACCTTGGAATCCACCGATCTGCATTATAATAAGACCAATGCTGAAAGGTGTAATGATCCCTCAGCTCCTTTTGACAATGAGGGCTGCCCTGCACCTATACTCCTGTTGCTCCTTCTCCTCTACCAGTATCACTATCCCCTCAACTCATTTGTGCTTTTCTTATCTGCCCTCATGACCACGCACTGACCCCGAAAGATGTGAAAAATGTAGGTCAACATTGCCGTATAAATTTGATGGGTCAACCCAGATTTGACCTTGAAAACGAAGATCAAGGTCAACACCCAAAGACCTCATCTAACACCTAAATATCAGACATGAAGGAGATTGGAATGATTTGGTGAAGTCTAATCGCATTGACACTGATGGATATACTGACATCCTGACACAGGCTGCAGGACATGACAATACTGAGTAGTAAAAATCATATAAATGTAGTATTTTTAACCCATAAAGACCCAGTGCTACTATTGTGGAAGTTCCAAAATACTTTTTTCTGTATATTTAACTTTTATTGAATGATTTATCACCACTTATTATGACATTATCCTTTGTATTTTGCATTTTTTTCAGTGAACATCAGGTATTTTCCCATATTTAATTCACTGGCCATGTACATGTTCATTAAAGATGAAAGTAAATTCTAAAGATATTATATCAAAACATATAAAATGAATAAAAAGTGACTATTTCAGCAAATCTATCAATAACTGGATGTAAAAATAAGTGTGTCCATCCACTGTCATTGATCCAACTCCATGCGTTTTACTTGTGAATCAATGTTGTAGAAGGCGATGGTGTTTCCACGGTAACTACAGAGCCTCTGAACGTCCAAATGGGTCATATCTAATGATCATGAAACTGCACTTTACACCAATTATTTACATTGATGGGATAGTATTGATAGGATTAGTGGATCAACAGGTATTAAACAGTTTAGATCAGTGGATGTTTATGTCGATGGATGTTTGGGTCCTTATGGGTTAATGTAGAGCACCAAAAGAAAATATGCAGTGTGCGTTATAGGGACTAATCACGACAGGTTATGGTTAAAACATGCTTCTGTTTTTTTCAACTGCTGCTCATGAGGTGTAACTATAAAAAAAATACAGGAATGGAACAATGACACCACTGGATCAGAAACCATTGAGGCTTTTATCATATCTTACTAACTCTAACTAAATCTACAGTGCAGCTGTCTCAATTTTTTTTTTACTTTAGGAAACTAAAATCATTCACATAAAGTCATAAAAGATGTGAAATTTTACTGGAGGTTTATAGCAACACACAACATTCTCAATAAATAATAAAGATAAAAAAATAAATAAACCTCTCATGTAAAACTTTTTATGCTAGAAACTTTTCTTTATTTTCCCCATTTTGCTTCAGATCAGTGTGTGTGTGTGTGTGTGTGTGTGTGTGTGTGTGTGTGTGTGTGTGTGTGTGTATGTGTCCATGAGGCTGTATATTACTCGCCTTATGGGGATGTAAATCTGTCACTTGTGGGGACAAAATGGAGTCCTCGATAACATAAATCATTAAATTCAGAGGCTGAGGGTTTCTCCGAGTGTCTGCTCGCTGGCATAAATCTCTTAAGAATTCATGTTGTCTCTCTTTTTCAGACCTATTTCTTTTTCTCCCAGGAGTTTTTGTGTCAGTCATAATACTCTGCAGTTTGTGTGTATCTGTGTGTGTGCGCTTCAACAATGAATCATCAGAAGCATGTGCGCCGTGTTTTTCTTTTCTGTTTCCTGTTCGTCCCTGTCAGCGCTGTGTGCTGTCTTTTAATTATCTGTACGTAAGTATGTCACATGCGTGTCAGCCCCCCCACGGTGCAGTAATGAGACATATTGGCTAGACGGAGCTGAGGGAAGGTCATGCTAAATTGAGGAGGTGAAGAAGAAGAGAAGGTGTGACTTCTGCCACGGAGATCTTAATGATGAATTGGAATAAATCTGCTGTGAATTAGCATCAACGTGTATCATCCTGTACTGATCTGAGGAGAAAAGAGACAGAGGAGGAGATGTGGGAGATGTGGATGTGTCGCAAGAAAACACCAAAAAAAATTTTATGAAATAACAATGAGATCTGTCACATTGGGAATCAACGTAAATGTAAACCATCTACTGTTGTAAACTGTTTAATACCTGTTGAGCCATTAATCCTATCAATACATGTAAATAATTGGTGTTAAATACAGTTTGTCATCTTTTCATGGTCATCAGATATGACCCA
>JAPQRQ010000015.1:26904162-26941338 GCA_037367365.1 Apogon talboti
TTATACATGGTCTTTTTTTACAATGTGATAACATTTTATATCTAAAAGTGGCATAAGTTAACTTTTCTTATGAACAAAATATTGCAAGAATATCAGAATTTTTTGTGACATTTTCAGTAGATTTTAAATATGTAATAATCTCTACTAAAGAGGTCTGCAGTAGTTGTAGAAGAATTTATTGGAGATGCCTGCCAGAGTTGCACTGTAGTTGTCAATGCATGATGTGCTGTTGTGGCAATACCATTAACTAATACTTCTAATGTGTCAAAAGAGGATGCAGTTTGGAAATGTTTTATAGGAGGAAAAAAGCAATCCATCACACATTATTGATATGATTGGAAAAGTAGAGGATACTGTCCATGAGAATGTAAGAAGATGGGTGTGGCGGTTCCAGCAATGGAAAATTAACAGTTATATTGTTTTGAATGGATGAGAATTAAATCAGTTTTGTTGGTGTTGAGTCTTAGAAAGTTGCCATCTGTGTCTGTATATCCTGGAGCCAAACAGTGAGAGAGCTGGAAGGAACACTAAAAGTGGGCCTGCTGTACATGTAAGCTGTGTATCATCAACATCAAAGTGAAACAGATAAAGAGGGAGGGGGTAATTGATAAACATGAGTGGCCCCAAAACCGAACCCTGTGGAACCCCATGCTGCTCTGAGGAGCTAGTTCTGAATCTGTACGAACTATGACCTGTCTGTTAGGTAGGAGGCCAACCACTGGAAAACTTTGCCACAAACCCCAGTGCTCCACAGATGATCTGTGAAGAGCTGATGGGATATAAAGTCAAAGGCTGCAAGGAGGTCAGGTCAGGGGAATGAGGATGGAAAGTAGGCCAGCACAGATGTGGTCATTGGTGATTTTAACCAGGGCCTTAAAACCTGAATAAAATTGATTACTATCACAAATGGATTTTTTATATAGATGAATCTGAAGGTGAGATGCAACTACCTTGTGTAGAATTATAAAAAGGAATGATAGATTTTTGATAGGTTGTTGAGTGGTGGTTAATGTCATCTGAGTTTGAGCCAGGATTTTTTTGTTTTTTTTAACATTAATCTGATTATAGCAACTCTCAGTGAGGGAGGAGCTGAAGAAGTGGTCAGATAGGAGTTGATAATGAAGTTTATCAGAGAAATGATAGACGGTGGATAGACTTTAACTAGATTTTTGCAGGAATTGGATCCAGGAGACGTGACGAATTATTAAACTTCATAACAAGTTAAAAAATGTGATATCCAGATGAAGGTTTAGTGGATGGGGACAATTTAATGGTGCTTGCTGATGGTAATTCAGTCACGTTAGCAGAGGCGAGCCGCTCATGAATTGTGCTAATTCTGGAGTTGAAAAACGTCAAAAAAAAAAAAAAAAAGCAGAGAGTTCATGAGAGAGGGTTTTATTCATGGTGGTCTCTGGTGGATTCTCTGTGGAGGAGACATTTCTGGTACTACCTTCACCTGCACAAAGTGTTTTAGCTGTTGCACTAAAAATATGAAAGTCCGGTTTGACTGTTCTTGCCTGTTTAATTACGGGAATAATAATAATAATAATAATAATAGGTGATGATGCACTTTAACACTGGATGTCATATGACATAAAGCTGAAAAAAGAAGGTGTCTGTTCTGAGCTCACACACACAACATGGCTTACTATATGAAGTACGGAAAACATAAAAATAACCAAATCTACAAATCTGTGACAGGATAACAAGGGGAAGTCCACATAGAGGTGCCTTTGACTTGTGTGTTGGAAGTACAAAGAGGCTCAGGAGGGGAGGATGTCTCATAAAGGTCAGCGAACCCTTAATGAGTCCATTGTGTATTTCTGTGCACACATCTGCAGAGTGTACGTACATAAGAGTGTGTCTGTGGGTGTTCATGTGTGTGCCAGCTGCCTCTCGATTAACACATGACACCAACAGTTTTAAATGTTAATGACTCTGAACCCGCAACCTTATGAAAATTAGATATAGCGACTTGACAAACACACACATACACACACACACACACACATGGACTCACCGCCGAGGTCGCAGATAACCTTGAAAGGCGAAAGGTCAAAGGCCGTGACCACGTCTTTACCACAGATGTTCCAAATGGAGTTCATTAAGTCCATGAACTTCATCATCTCCTCATCGGACCTACATACAGACAAGAGTAAGTCACTTTTCTTTTTTTTTCTTTTTTTACCTCCGCCTGTTTGTTTTTGTCTCGCTGTGCTGAGGCTGAAGTTTCTTTATTGTTTCCCGTCGGCTGTCACCCGAGGGTCTACTTACTTTACGTTCACAGTAAACACAACGACAACCACACACACACACACACAGAGAGAGAGGCTTTTTCGGTTAAAAGTTTCTCCCTGTGGCGACGCAGGGTGTGGGTGAGAGACAGGGTGAAGCAGAACAGAAGAGCCTGTGGTGACTGCTGCTGCTCTGAGGAATCTCCACCTCATCACCCAGCACTCTGCACTGCCATAGGGGCCGCACACACACACACACACACACAAAACAGACACACACAAAAAACAGACACACACAGACATTTCCCTGATCTGTAACACTAGAAGTTTATTCATCCAAACACGACTGAAGTGAACTGATCAGGCGCCTGATACGTAAACCAACTTGAAATGACACGGTGACCTCTGGAGTAACTTCCAAAGTGACTCATGTATAGTGTTGCAGCTTCAGACTGATTACATCAGATGTGAAAAGATGAAATGACGGTGGGGCCAAATAGCAGACTGTCAACCTTAATTTGAGAACATTTTGGACTTATGATATTGAATGTCCCCTAACGGCAACATCGCAAGCCCTTTTGTTTATATTTGAATACATGAACGTGCACATTACCATTTTTTGCCTGCAGTCGTATCAAGTTTAAACCAATTATGTGTTTTCCGTTATATAAACATCCTTTGTACAAGGTTGCTTGATTATTGTCTTGTTTAATACAGTTGTAATTCTCTTAATGGAGTGCTCTTAGGTTTCTACATTTAGAAGTCCAGTGTATAATATTTATTGGTATTGGCTGTTAACAAGATATAGTGTTTAAACATTGAAAAACCCAATTAAAATCCATGTAACCTCACATTTAAAGGCTAAGTTTATTATATTTATTCTTTATTATTCTGTAATGAATCTGATCAGTGTAGTTGCTTCACTGATTTTGCCTTCATATCACTACTTGTCAGCTCTGTCCAGTATGAATTTATATATTTAACCTGACCATTGGAGACTGAATCTTAATGGGTTGAATATTTTGTTTTTGTTTGGTGCTTCTTTTCTTTGCCAAGGAAAAGGTCTCATGAATCACCGTTCCTTTTATTCATAGAGATATTAACCGTGGTCCACACTAAAAATAGTAGGTGATTTTACTTTAATTTACTTGAATGCATGAAGCTGTCTACTTGAAAATAGAAACATGGTGGTACAGAATGGTGCACTCTGTAGATACAAATGTCTCATTCTAAGGTAAAAATATACAATGGTTTATATTCCTTTGTGACTGTAAATTAATTTTGGTAAATTCTTACAGTTAGATCATTATAAATGCTCTAAATATTACACAATGGACCTCTAAAAATACTTGTATTGATTTTTTTCTTTTATTCTGTAGCATAAATAGACACAAATTTAACTGTGAAATAAAAATAACATCATTGTGTTCATCTGTAGGATTTTGACTTCTTGTGCTATGACCTCTATGTATTTCAAATCTCAACACATCTTCACGCTTTCTCGCCCGTTTTCTCTCCAAATCTTTTATGCTTTCTCAAGTATGAGATCTCCAGCTGTAGACGGGACTTGGCTGTAAATTATTCAGGTGCAGTACAAGGCTGGTTAAATGGCGATGAGTAAACAGAAGTCTGAGTCATCCAGCCGGCTTTGAATCATCCTGTTCCTGCTACATTCCTGCTGCTTCAAGAATGCAATGAATGACTTCAGTGGTTGTTTCTCCCCTCCGCTAATTTACCCACAGTGTTCACAGGGGAAATGAGCAGGGACAAACAACTGCTACTCCACATTAAATCAATTGCGCGCAGGTGCTAAAGATTTTCATGTAGGGTATTTTCATTTTCAATCAATTAGAGCTGAATTGCAAATTCATCTGCATGAGAGTGACTAACATTATGGGCACATCAATTATATATTGCACCATTTCACATGCACATGTTAAAATTAGCTTGTTTCTCAGACATATTAATTGCTTTTAAAAACAATATGTTATGTTATGTTATGTCATGTCATGTCATGTCATGTCATGTTATGTTATGTCATGTTATGTTATGCTATGTACGTACACATTATAAGGAAATTCAAGCTGTTAACTGTATTTATATTCATTAAATATAGGCTCCATGTCAGCACAGACCTATAAATATAAATGTGTAAATATAATAATAAATATATATAAATATAAATGTATAAATATAAATGTGAATTTTAACATCAGCGTCCTCCTCCATTTCGTGCACATCTGTTCCCCTTGCATCAAGTGCAGTGATTTTACACGTCATGTTACAGTATGATAAGGACAAGTAAGGAGGACGTTTTAGCAAGTCATTTCCCCATGTTTCAGCTTTGACAGCCTCCGGTCCTGTGGGATTGTCAATGCTCTACAGTGCAGCGCCTCAGGCAGGCCGATCAAAATCTATTAGCAAACAAAGTGTAAAACTTTGGACATGTGACCCATGAAAACTGCTGACCAGCAGATCAGTGAGGCGTTAAAACTGTGGGCATTAGATACTATAAACACACAAGACCTCAAGGACAATGGAAAATGTATTCGCTCTCTCCCCTGCCCTAAGCTTCCTCACATCACTGCCCACACCCTCTCCTCCACCCTCAACACATCTTCTGCCTCCTAATGAATCCCACAAGTCAGTTTTGGAGGGGAAAGAGAAAAGAGAGTGACAGACAGTCTTAAGATAGAGAGACAAGGACAGAATATAAATTAGCCGGCATGTGTGTTTCATCTGTACTTGTGTGTCTGGGTTGAGTGTGTGTGTGTGTGTGTGTGTGTTCTTCAGAGGCAGATTCCTACCTGTAGAGAGCCTGAAACAGATCCTTAGAGTTAACGCCGAATGCCTTCTCATACTGGTTTTTCCCTTCTCTAGGAAACAAAGAAGACAGACATGTAAAGTTACTGGTACATAATTAAATGAATGTGATTTGTTAGATGATATCTAAGTGCTCTGATGTGCAAGGTGAGTGTAATATATCATCTTAAATCTATTTTTACTGCTTTGTGTTTCTCTCGGGCCAGTCACTGAAGTCTGCCTGAGTACTGCAGGTTGATAAACTTGATAAACCTCCCAAGTTGTAAAAGAGGACAGGACTCAACATCCTTAGGCTACAAATCAGATCTCCCAGCTCCTCTTGTATGAAACTTCACATGCAGCTTCTTTCCTGAGTCTCTCTGTGTGGCATTACTTTATTAACCTTGACCTATTTTCGAAGCTGTTAAAGCATCTGGTAATTTATTTACTGATGCCTTTTCTGGTGTGCCTCCGCCTGCATCATTTTGTGGCCTCGTTATTCAAAATAAGGCTAAATTTTTAATACTGCAGGTTAGATGGGATTTCCTGAACAGACTGTTTAGTGGCGTAATCCTGCACCACCACGAGGCCAATCAGACGGCGCAGACACCATCTAGCGCATGATGGATCGGTAAAAACTGTCGAGTCGTATCAAAGCAGCCTGTTTTGTGCCTGCAGGGGATGAGCATACGCTGTATACTGACCTAATGGCGTCGGTGAGGTAGTGCCAGGACAGGTAGATGGTTCTGGAACTGTACTGGATGGCGTGGTAAAGGGATAACGGGCTGGAGCGTGTCAGGTAGACCCTGGCCTCCTCAGTGTTACTGTACAACACTAAAATGGAGGATAAAGAGACGAAGGATGAGGGGGGAAAAGGAAGACGATGAGCTTTGGGAGTGAGTGCAGGTTTTAAAACAATGCCAGTGTGAGTAGCAGCACTGAAGGCAAGGTGGGTGAAATGTCTTGCCCAAGGACACAACAGCACATGAATAGGACAGAGCGGGATTTGAACCACCAACCTTTCAGTTATTGGACGACCCGCTCTACCTCCTGAGTCACTTGATTTTTTATTATCTTAATATTTTACTTTCCTAAACACAAAAAATCCTTATGTCCAACTCTATGTTCTGCAAATTCAAGAATTACCCATAAACCTATTTACTCCATGGTAAATTGTTCCAGTGTATAGTAAATTCAACAAGTTTTAAAGACCTAGTCCTATTTTTGTATCAATTTCTAAATATTTTTCTCCTCATTTAACCTTCCATAGTTGATTTATCATGATTTATTAAAATATTATTGCCTCTGTTTTGCATTTTTCAGTGAAAAGCAAATTTCATTTACTAATAATGTATGTGATCAGATAAAGTAGATTATTAGTGAATTATTATTTCATTAATTATCATGTCATTAAAGCTTAATTCAAACTGAAGAAAACTGAAGAAATGTGAGTTTTTCAGATAAATATATCATTAACCAAACAAAAAGCAAGTGTCTACAACCACTGTTATTTATCATACATTGGTTTAACTGATTAATTACTCTTTAATATTAAACACAGTTGAAAATGGTTGCCTCTGTTCAGTCTTTGTGCAGTTCCGGACGATCACAGTCTGGGTCAAACAAGGGGCCCAACCAACCTCGAATCGGGAACATCAATCCAATTGTCAGCCATCAGAATCAGTCCCAAATCGGGGCTAATTACCCTCTGTTGTCGGCCAGTATTAGTGACATCTAATGGTGAAGTTGCAGATTGTTACCAAATGAACACCCCCCTCACCTTCACCTATGGTGGCCACAAAAAAATGTTGGGGCCTTTAGAGGCTATGGTTGGTTTGTCCATTCTGGGGTTTCTAGTGAAGAGGACATTAACACTAAATGCCAAACACTATAAAACAGAAAAGACAGTCTGTTTGGAGGTGAGGGGCCATATGGGACATTATTCAGAATTATCATTCACACACACACATATGAAATGGTTCATACTAAGGTGATGAAAACACTGTTACTATACACTAATGAAAACTTAATTATAAACATTGGATTCATTTCTGTGGTTACATCATCCTAAATCTTACACATCGGACTTTTAATTTTATACTTCAGTTTATCTGTTTATGTTACCACATAACCGCCGCTCGTGCCCGTGTGAGTGTGTGTGTGCACTGACCTCGTCCACCGTCCTGGTGTGTGTTTAGCAGCTGCAGGCCGGTGCAGGCAGCCAGCAGCCTCTGCGTCCCATCCAGACTGGCCTCCACCGCTTCAGAGATCTCCTCTGCAGACAGGGGGCGCTCTGCACTCAGCAACACATCGAACACACCCAGCTCACAGGAGGCAAAAACAGTCTGGGTTGGACAGAGAGAGGGACGGGGCGAGGCAGGTATCAGCTGGAGTGTGATCAAACACTTGTTTATCCTTTTCCTGTCCAGTTAAAACCATGTCCAGCACCTGTAAATGCGCTGATGTTACACGTCAGTCAAAAAGGGGTTAAAAGTAATTCGCAATTATTATTTTTTGAATCAGAATCTTTTTATTGAACTTTTGAGATTTTATCCACATATGATATGAAAGTGATGGGTTTTTGCTTATTTTCTTTTACCTATTTGTTTTACCTATAACCTATTTATTTAAGCTGATTTTTATAATTATATTCCTAATTTTATAGTAGGTTTTATATATGCTGCACAGATTAGATGGCACTTTTAATTTCATTGTACTTGTTAAAATGAAAATAAAGATATTTCTATTCTATTCTATTCTATTCTATTCTATTCTATTCTATTCTATTCTATTCTATTCTATTCTAACTTAAGTAATCTAAATAATGTTTACTTGCATAACAAATAAACCAAGTAATCCTCTTTAAACCTAGAAAATGCATTAGTGCAAATTTGAGTGTAGAGTTTTTTTGTATTTTTTTCTAAGCTCATGAAAAATTTGCTTCTTATATATACAATACTGTGCAAAAATCTTAGGTCACCTCTAGGTTTGTTGTTTTGTGGGGTTTAAATGAGCATCTATATTTATTTTCTTTTCTCTTCTCTTCAGATACAACAAGAAAATACAAGGAATATTTGAACATCCTTAAAAGACACAAAAAAAGGATTTAAATGGGTTGTAAAGGTTAAAGGAAAAACTAGAAGAAGAAGAAGAAGAAGAAGAATGTCTTAAGAGCATCATTTTACAAAGCTTTTAAAATGCACTTGTACAGATAGGAATTAATTTATTATGTTTCTTTTATTCCGTATTCATTGTTTTGTCTCTTTGCTGTTATGTGCATTTTATCTTGTTTTAATTGCTAACGATTAACTGTCATTAATATCTTAGAAAATGCCCAACCAAACTACCCAATAGTAAAGTAAAATAGTTCAAATGGGCTCAACATTTAATATCTGCACCGGTAAAATGCAACATACATATTAATACAGTGGTAATATTCATGCAAAAACACCATATATAATAGTAGAACACTGACATTTGACTTTTTTCACTTTTTATGCTGATAATGCTTGCGTACTTTTACCCAAGTGTGGTTTTAGATGCAGAACATTGACTTGTAGTAGAATATTGTCACTGTATGTAGTACTTTTGCTCAGTAAAAGAACCTGAATACACTACTTATATTTGGATTCAAGGTCCAAATTGAAATAGAAGACAGACAAAGCAATCGATTATTCTCATAGTTTTCATTATTTCACAAAAATTTTGTAAAGTCTGTTGTAAAATAATCTGTACTGATGGATCTTACTTCAGCATTAAATGATTCAGAGTTAAAATGCTCACACTTTCACAAAATATACAATCAGATTACAGATTATGGTATTTTTAGAGCAGTATTTTTTCATCATTTTAATTTCCATGAGATCTAGCAGAAACCATGCGACCTAGTTTTAGCACAGGTGGCGAAAAAGCCTGGGGGTAAAAAGGTAAAGACTTTTTGCCTCCATAAGCTGACCTGAGTGGGCCACAGGTGGCTGCACCCATATGGACCATCCCATACCTACTGACCTAATGGCTCCCAGTCAAGACATGGAGTCTCTCGGAGGAAAAAAGTCATGTAAAAACTGGTTAAGTTCATGCAAAATCCTTAAGCCTTACTCCAAGGTCTGTTTTAGTGTTGAATTTTGTTTGCAAGCTTCACACTTAGAGCTTATGTGTATTCACCAATTGCTTATTTTTCCACTTGATTTAACCCACAGGATTGTTTCTAATGTGTATTCATGTAGTGAAAGGTTCAATAATTATTGTCAAAATGCATCCAATTAATACAAATACATGTTTTACCCGTAGGAAGGAATTAATATTCCTAGTAGTTAGAAAAAAGTTATTTGGCTATGCATAGATAGATAGTACATTCAACTTTTCTTTTTTTTTTTTTTTTTTTTTAATTGGAAGGCATTGATATTCATTGCGGATAGAGGACAGTGCAGAAAATAAGAAATATTAAATCTTGCAATATATATTTTCTTGTATTAAAAGTATTTCCATTGCATGTACTGATAAAATTCTCCATTCCATGTGCGTTGGTGTGGAACATCCTATGTGTGTCTCCAATACACTACATGTGCATGTTACCTTTGAGATCAGGAATCCTTCCATATACTCCAGTATTTTTCTGGGGTACGTGTCTGCCACGACTGCCCCCTCAGTAGAAGAACCCCTCTGTTGATGTTCAGCCATGACCACACTTGGGATAGAACTGCCCAGAAACACTCTGGATACTGTGGCTCCTCGAGGGCTTTTACCTGTAAACTGAACTTCACGGCAAAGTATGTCCGGCTGCACAGACTTCGACAGGTGTGTTTTGTGAATGGCAGAAGGAGATACAAGCGGACTATGGCTGGAGAAAGCAGCAGCAGCAGTGGGCTAAGCCGATTACAGCCAGATAACCCAGATTAGAGCAGGGGCTCAGTCTGCAGACAAAGAAACAACTCTGTGGCAAATACACTGCTGCCTTGTTCATTATCAGTCACGTTCAGATGTCAGTGCATTCTCATACCACACATGTTTTTATGACCCCGGAATGTGATTGACACTGCTGGACGCCCAAACCCTGAGAAAAACTGTCTCATGAAGACGCGCTCCCCTTCTTTCTTCCCATATGGCACAACTGCACTTCTGCTGGGAGACTAATGGTAGCATCAGATTTAATGACAGTCTGCAACGTGACGTGGCTTTATGAGATTACACAGACACTAATCAGTTTGACTATTAATTATTCAGTTCATTACACCGACAGGATACACTGTACATGTGATAGAGTTGCCCAAGTTGTTGCTATCTTTATTTTCACAAGGTTTGAAGGAGATGACAGACCAGCTTTGATGAACAATGTTGAGTTCAAGGCCATCAGAAATGTTCTTTATTAAACTAACACACTTTGAAAATATCATATATACTGTACATAATTAATTTACAACAGGGTTGTCAATCTCATTTTAGTTGAGGGGTCACATACAGCCCAACATGATCTCAAGTGGGTTGGACCAGTATAATAATAATAATCAATAAATAGGTTCAGGTTCAAGGTACTTGATTATTTTTAAATAATGACAACTCCAGATTTTTCTCTATGTTTGAGTGAAAAAGTAAAATGGCATAATGAAAATGTTGACATCTACAAACTGCCCTTTAAAAAAGTTGAATAACATGAACAACTGGACAAACCTGGAATTTCTAAACAGAAATAGGTGCAGTTTTAACAAGATTATGCGTCCGCTTCTCATTTATACATGTGCATTACGTTACAGATCACACTGGATCTACAGAGGTACAAAACATTTTGTAACAAGAATAGTATTGTTAAAATTGCATCTTCTTCTCTTAAGACATTTCAAGTTATTATCCTGGTCCTTGAAGGGGAGGCAAGGGGTATTGTTTTTGGTTTGTTTTGTTTCTTTGTTTATTGACACTTTAGCAGCAAAACTATTGATCCAATTCATACCAAATTGGGTTTATTGATTTCCAGTGACCCAGAATAGATGTCATTACATTTTGGGAAAAGTAGGTCAAAGTTTAAATTTTTTATTAAATTTTTAAATCTTTTTTTCTTTCCTCATTTACTTATAATGGGCAAAATTTCAAATGTTTATAAAAACATCATTTTTGTTTCAATTTACTTCAAACTTGGCACATATAGAGGCAATTGATATGCTGACAGCACATGCATAGCTGGATCAATGCCAAAATAAGCTACAATATGTGTGAGGGGTGGGGTTTGTTGTGCCTGGCACCACTTGTTCAGGTTAATTAATTTTGTTGTGGAAGTTTAGTTTGCAAATATAAACATTTCTATGTAATTTGTTTTTTTGTTTTGCATTAAAAGAGAAACATTTGCAGTTGTCCTTAATTTTAGGTTCAGGTTAGTATTTTACTAAGATTGAATTCGGCTGTATGTGGCCCTTGAAGTGACTTTAACAGCCTTTACTGTTAATACCTTCAGTGTAATTTCTGCTTTTCACAAATTCATCCATGGACTGGACCAGACCCTTTGGCAGACTAGTTTTGGCCCATGGGCTGTATTTTTGACATCCCTGTTTCACATAGTTGTACCAAATGTCACAAACTTTACACATTCTAGATTTCCAGTTTGGATTTTTATTGTAACCAACCTGTTGGATCAGATCATCAGCATATACAGAACAAATGGGCTTTTTTTTTTTCAGAAAAAAATGTGAATGAGTCATTTGGGGTTGTCGTACCACATCCCCAAAACTCAAATCCAAATAGAAGCACAGATCAGTCAATGTGTCTTTTCTTTTGTCTCGACACACACACGACAGATGCCAAAGACTTTCAACATCAAGTTTTCACACATTTCAAACCAATGAACTAATTTATCTTCAAACAAAATGCACAATAGTTGTTAAGTTACTTATGTAATCATCAAAAACATAGTCCCACAAGACCAGTGCTGCTTATGCTTCATAAAAATCCTTGTGGAGCGTAGTCAGTCTGCTGGTCAGCCTAAACACAGAGGTATACGTCACACAGAATGTGGAAACTTCACATTTATATTAAAGCAGCTCTGGTTCATTTTAAATGTGGTTAACATAAAGATCCATGTACTTGGAGATGGCTCAGTCAACTAATCTGACCTTTCATGCTGATTATGCTTTAGTAAAGGATTCAGTGTTTTGTTATGGCTCATGCTACTGATAATGGTCAAACTGTAGCCGTATTACTACAACAGTTTTCTCTGAGTACTTACCTTTCTATTAGGCTTATGCACAACAACAAACTGCCTGCGGAAAATTAGAGTTAGAAATCAGCCTATAAATAGAATGAGCGGCTTTAATTTAAAATGTAATTTATCAGCAATTAAATTCAAAAACTTTAAAATCTATTGGTAACTCTGAACTTTATGTTAAGCTTTGGGACCAGTTTTATTGTGTCAAAGTCTTAGTGTGTGTTATAATACTGTTGTGTTGAAACCAAGTACGACCTGTGCTATTTTATGTCATGAATCCCTACAGTCAAAGGTATTGAATTCTGGAACAAACTTAACACTGAAGGGCAGCTACAATCCAACAGTATCTGTGTAAAATAAAAGAGACTTGTAAAAAAAAAGGAAAAGCACAAACCCCTCTAAACTGAAACTTCCATGCTACACTCACATGTTGTTTGGGTCATTTGTTTTGTGGTGGTGTTTTTCCTTTTCTGTTCACATTTAAAATATTTGTGCAACCAAATCCTTGAAACAGTTTGAAGCAGTGTCACATCTTCGCCGGTGGACTACCAGCGTCTATGGCTCCACCAGAAACTGGAGGCTTGAGATGGCGTTGGCTTCGTATTAGCGGTGTCTGCAGTGGCTGCGGTCCCTGCTGGTGCTGTGTCTCCTGTATCTTCGGCTGTAATGGCTGTGACTCCTCCTGTCTTTGCTTCTGTTGCTGCTCTTGGAGCTGCCTCTGCTGTATCTACGATGGCTCCGTCTGCCACTCCTCCCGCTGCTGTAGCTCCTCCCGCTGCTGCTTCTGCTCCTGCTGATGCTCGTGCTCCGACTGAAATGGCTGTGGCTCCGCCTCCTGCTGCCATGGTGACTGTAGCTCCTTCTGTGACGGTTGGAGCTTCTTCTGCGGTGGCTGGGGCTCCTCCTCCTCCTGCTGTAGCTGTGGGAGCACCTCGTCCTCCTGCGGCTGTTGGCGCTCCGGTCTCGGTGGGGGCGTTCCCGGACCCTCGCTCGCTCCTTGCTGCGTCGCCCATAGCTCTTCTTCACACCTTCCTCCCTCCTCTCCTCCCTGTCCTTGTTCCTGTCCCCGCCTCCTCTTCTATCCTCCGCCGCCCTGTTTTTCCCTAAAACTTGGGCGTGCATACTAGACTTAGACGCCTGCTTCTTCCCGTTGCTCTCGCCTGCCTTCACTCCATTCACTCTTCCCAGAACCCCCATCATTATATCATTGGCTCCAGGGTCAGGGGCCTCCTCCTTGGTTACCGGTCCCGCCTGGTCCTTGTCGCCTGGCGGTCTGGTAGTTCTTCCACTGCTCTTCTTCAAAAGGTTGCACAGCAGTTTCTCCCTGAGCTCCTTCTCTCGGCGCTGGAGCTCCAATGCCCGCTCCTTCTCCACCTCCACCCGACGGAGCTCTTCCTCCTGCTTGCGACGGCACGCCTCCAGCTGCTGGAGCCGGGCTAATTCCTCCTTCTGTCGAGCCTCCTCCTGCCTTTTCTGTTCCTCGCGCTCAGCTCGCTCTTTCTCCTGCTGCAGCTGTTTCAAGGCCTAAGAGAAGGAAAACATGACGTAGCAAAATAGAGCTCAAGATTAAGCCTCTCTGTTGCAGCACCCGAGGCATTACTATAAACTGTGACAGTGTAATGAAATGAATTTTCTGCAAATGAAACAAGGATGTTATAAAAGTCTTGCTACATAGTATGTGGCTAAATATTTCAGTGATCTGTGCATTTGCATACATTTTCTGACCCATTTTAAGATAAACCACACTGTGGTATTGGGCAGCACCAGTATGAATGTTGAAAAATCTCTAAAAAACAAAAAAACAAAAAAGCAAAACACAAGCACATCACCTTCCTAAAATGGCAATTAATCAACTTGATGATACTGCACAAATCTACTGTGTTACATAATAAGGTTTCAAACATTTACGCCTAATTTACAGTTTGGTGATATTGTCATTGTACATACTTATATGTACTAGATGGCTTAAACATAACTTACAAAGTCTTGCCATTAAATCTGCAAAGACACATAACACATGAAGCAGCTGTATGTGACTTATGGTCTATCACTCATGCTTGTGTTATGAAATTGCTTCTTAACAGCATAGTGATGAAAAGGTGTGACTGACTGTTTACGTGTCTCTTGTAACAGAAGACATCATCGACTGAGATGATTATCTCTTCGCGAGTCAGGTACAGAGCACATTTGGGTTTGTTCAATATGTGCTTTGTAGTGATTTGCATTTAAGTGAAACTGCTGAACAAATGACTTAGTGCCTCCGTTTACGTATCTGCTGCTGATATATAGTGATATGACTTTGTAGCTCAGGCCTATTTCGATATCACATCAGGTTAAACTATCAACGATTGGTTAATGTGTCTGTGTGTAACATTATTGTGTTGAGTGTTTTTGTGTCATACCTTCGCTCTGGCGAGCAGCTCAGCAATCAGGCGTATAGACTCGAGGTTGCGCTGGGCCAGCAGCAGCCTCCTCTCCTCCAAGGCGATCTTCATCTGCAGCTTCTTCTGCTCCTCCTCCTGCTGTCGCCTCACCCTCTTCAGGTTCCTCCTCTCCTCTCGCTCCTTCAGCTTCTGCTCCCGTTTCCGCAGCCTCTCCTCCTTCTTCCTCTCTTTCTCCTCTTCTTCCTGCTCCTTCTGTTTCCTGAAAATAGAACATTCACACACAGAAATGTACATTCGTGTGCATAAAACAGCACTGGCAAGAAATGCTGTGTTACTTCCTCTGTGCTTTCTATTGAATTGTGCAGTGTTGTACCTCTCCTCCTCCTTCCGTTGTTCCTCTTCCTCCTTCTCTCGTCGTTTCTGCTCCTCCCTCTGTCTCTCTAACTCCTGTAACTTCAGTCTTTCCATACTCCTCCTCTTCAAAGCTGATTCACTGAGGTGCTTGCTGGTGTCAAAGGTCACCTAAAGAAAAAAACATACCAAGTATTTTTACTGTGCTTGTAACTCTTTTCACATAAATAATCTTGCGTATTGCACTTGTCAACCGTTTCATGTTTAACTCCTGATGGCTGTCGACACTGGTCCCTTTAGAACTCACACTGTGAAATTCTCATCCTAAATTTCTAGCACTGTCAGAATCTTATTTCATGTTATACTTCCTCTCAAAACAGTGGCATCAGTCATCTACAAACTTCACTCACAGTATTCAGTGGTGTTTTGCTGCAACCAAAGATATCACTTCATTCTCTCATCTTACATCCTGGACAGACAGGTCTGTAATTACAGTGTATAACCAGCTTTAAACTGAGCTCACACTACAGAAGGTCAAAAAAATTGGAAAGCATCAAACAGAACCTTTACAGATATTCTTCTCTCTAATCTCAAACATCCACACATTACAAGAACATCAAACTCACACCATCAGCCACTTCGGGATGAACATAACTGAAGTAATGATCCAGATTTGCACTCCCAAATATCAAAGATGTTTGGAATTATTAGCTTGTTTAGTCTGCAAACAGTTCAAGAGGTTTAATACGGGATCTGTGAAACTCCTCACATCACCAGATAGGCTGAAACAAACCTAATTACCAACCAAGGTCCCATGTCTTATGTTGTAAGTAAAATTATTACAGTAGTTAGAAGAAATCCGTTTTAGATCTGTGTATTTTTGTAATTTAATATGATCACCTTGCAATATCTGCTTTTTTCTTAGCTTACATACACATCCTTCCTCACTTCTCCAGCCCTCATTTACATTTCACAGCGATGCTTATTCTGAGGATTAAGGGACCTGACTCCCCCTTCCCTCATTATCTTAGAAATGATGATGGCGCAGCATTAATTCTCATTACACTAAAAGGTCTTAAAGCTGCTGTGTTACTCTGCACATCACAGTCTCAGTGCAACAATCGGAACAGATCTCTGATATGCCCTTAGTGACAGTTTAAACCAAAAATAACAACATAATGAAAAATAATAACTGCTTGGGGCTATGTTGCTGAGGCGGAACAGCAACAGGTTCCAGTGAGAACATACAATACAACCTGCAGAAGAAGCACACATTTAAGAGTCATGCTATAAACTTACTTTAAGCAATAACTTCAGACACACAAGGTTTCAATAGCTTAGTGTTAAAAACTGGACATTAAATAACCCCTTTCTCTGTTCTTACTATGACAGTGAACCTTTTCTGTGTGTAATGCTCTGCAGCCACGTGAATTTGCAGTACCTTGATGTTGCAGGCCACTGCTTTTCCATCTTCTCCCTTTAGCATTAACTTCATGCTGCGCAGAGTGTCCATGGCTTTAGTGAAACCGCAGTACTCCTGATATTGGACATAAGCCTCAAAGTTTAGATGCCCACCGAAGCTGAAAGTGCTGAAGTTCTTGTCCATCATCTCTTCCCTATATGGGTCCAGCATGGGGATGTCTACATTTCGCACCTGTAACATCAATAAAGTGTTAATCTTCTCAGTCTGTCATCTGATATTCATGACATAAATGTAATTTTTGAAACAAAATAGAAAGTTGAACTAAGACATTCACCTCTTACTCATTGACTGGTTAAAGTTACATGTATAATTCCACAGAGCTGCAGAGAGAGATATTTATGCTTACCTTGCCAAATACCTGGAAAACAGAAATCAGGACTTCTTCAGTGGGCCGATCTGGGAACAGGCTGTCCTTTAGGCTGAACCAACGACACGGAAGCCCCTCCAGGTGGATGGTATCAGGCCTTTCTCCTGGCAGAGTCTCATTCATGTCCTTAGCATCTCGGAAAAATGAGTCCCAATCATGGCGTGTCGGAAAGTCTACTTTATTCTCTACTGCACGAACCTAAGAAAAGAAACAAAAAAAAAAAGTGTAGGTAGATGTAAGGTTCAAAATATGCACTAATGTTTATGTTGTCTCTGAGGACTGATGGAGACCCCAATTTGCTTTGAATGATTTTGAGGAGGTTCTAATTTGTGACTGAATTGAATAATACTACATTAAACTAACCCACCTTTAGTGACAATGAAATGTGCTCAAAGCAATAACATAACACAAATAAAAGGTAGTCAAAAAAGTGTAACAACGTGCAACACAATCACTTCAATTTCATCACGGGCTTTGCTAAGCTGTAACAGTCACATTTACCTTTAATACATCAGTAAATCCACTGAGTTTGATGCTCTTCCCATCCAGACGGCTCAGGAGGCTCTTCACCACTGTCTTATTTTCCACCTCCCCTTCAAAGCGGATGAAGTCCATGGTGCTCTTGGATATCCGCAAAGCTGCAAACTGCTCAGGAGCTACCATGGCCTTTACCCTCTCCATTACTTCCCAGTTGGAGATGCTCTTGCCCGGTAGCTTGAGCTGGGGCAGCGCCACACTGATGGTCATCTTAGCAATGGGCTTCAGGTACAAGTTGTACTCAGTGGAGAGGCACACTGCCTCTGTAGTGTCGTGCACTATGGTGGTCATTGTTCCAAGCAAGAAACTGGAGGGTTAGAATGGGTCAGTGTTATTACTGTAGTTAACTGGTTCTGAAATAACCATTTTAATTACACAAAGGATAGGTTTACGATGTCAATATGCTGCGTCCTTCCAACTAAAGATTCAGCATTTTAAAAAGTACTTATCGATGCTATGACCTCATAAAATTTTTTTAAAAATAAACAGTCTTGCTTCCTTACAGATTGTACGTGTGCTCTTACGCAAAACACATTAAACGATGTCTTTGTTTCGCAGACTTATGAAAGACAGCTCGCTAGGTTAATTACAGTTACAATCGATTACATATATTGCCAATTCTGGCCATCAAATCAAGTAAATGAAGCAAGTTAGGACCTGGTATGGCTTTGTTCGATCCACTGAGATCATATACTCTCAATAGTTTGTTGCTAGCTAGACTGAACAAGCTTTCATAAGGGACAATCGCAACAATGCAAATCGAATTGTTGCGATTTGCAAACTTCAGCTAGCTGTAAACACGTACAGAACAAATATACTTTAATTTTTTTAGGACTACTCGGTTTAATACTAAAGCTATGTGAATAATAAAATATGTTTAGACCTGTTCTTTGTCTGGAAACCGTCAGATCCTGCGCGCAGGTAGCTGTTACTGTTACATCCACACTAAGCTAACGTTAGCTGCATGCTAGTTAGCATAAAGTGTTTTTACTCTATAGCTCCGGTTTTACGACCCCGCGCGTTTGCATAACATTATCCTAGTATCAACCGTTTTAGTATTCAAAGCCCACTTGTCTAACATTGGATCGACCAAAAGTGAGACTGTGTAAACTTATTTTACTGAATCATTAACGGGCGAGACATTGTAGGAAAACATCACTACTCAAGTCACTTCCGTATACGCAAAATGAACTTTGACCCCGAAAAGAGACAACGAGTGTTAGAATACTTTAGAGCGCTTTAGAACATCGCCATCATGTGGAAAAAGTAAAGAAAAAAATCATGGGTATTCTACAGCTTTATTTAATTTGAGAGAGAGGGAGAGAGAGACAGAGAGTAAATGTGGGAATGAGAATAAAAGCTACAAGTCAGGACTCAATGCAATTATTGTGGACAATATTGAAATTTGTGCCTATTGTCATTGTTTTTAATGATTAGCTTAATAATAATTTTTAAGTGCGTGATTTTTTCCTGACTCAAACTTACACGTCTAGAAAAAAATATATAGAAATGTTTCTGAATCCAAAATATCAGCATTCACACACTGGACCTCTAAACTCCAGCCATTTGCAATTATATAATTGCAAATGGCTGGAGACTGATATTGCAATTATGTTTGCACTTCGATTAACTGTGCAGCTCTAATGTTGACGGTGGGCCTGCACCCACCCCTCAACACATATAAAAAGACTAATTTGCACAGTAAATATGTCATAAGGCAAAAGAACTGGCAGCTCACATTTGTCACTTCTTTGATGCCAACGTGTAAATTTAGCCTGCTTGAATGACATTACTCATGTGTTATCTGTTTGGGGAAAATAGAAAAAAGATGCAGATAGATTGGATGCATGGATTAGTCCAACAGTGGAGGCCCCAGGCAAAAAAGTTGGCACAATTTCCCTGAAAAGATGGCAGAGGAATTTACATAATGGGCATTACTCCCTTCAGTGTGTATGTAGGTCAGTAGCTGCAGTCACACAGCCACTACTCTGTCCCGATCAGTGGCCATCAAAGAGATCGGCTGCTCCAGGCAACTGAGCTATGAAAACTATTCACCCAGGAAAATGCTCATACCTTCAGGAACGTCTATAAGTCTTTGTTGACTTGAAGATAAGGGCAATGACAAGCCTAAGAGAGTGTAGGAAAAGAGACCCTTTATTGTAGGATGTATTTATGGCAACACTTTGAAATGAGTAGAAATTATCCACATGAAATCCTTCTTTTATGGTTGATTTGTTGCAGTAAACTGCGACAGAGGACAGAGAAATACAGATCACATTTCTGGATGAAGTAAAAGTACTGATTCCACTTGTTAACTCAAATACAAGTGAAAAAGTACAGGCTCTGAAATGCACTCAGAGAACAAAAGTGGAAAGTAACCTATTTAAGGATATTTTTATTACTCTACCTTTTGTGTCTGTTTTATTTTGCTGTATCTGTTACATAATTTTGCAAGAACAAGACCTTAAATGGCAGTAATTTTTGAAAAATTAGCAAAAAAAGTTATGAATCCTAAAATTAGCAGCCATAGCTTTTCATCGTGTTGCATCCTTTATGTACTTTTCATCCAGCTACTTCTTATTTGCAGCTTCCATCTCATTAGATATTTTATATTGTTTTAATTTCCTTTGTCCCTCACATCATTTCCATCACCTTCAACCTGTTACATCTTATACTTCATTTTTTTTTAGTACTTTTCTGTATTCCATCGGTTGTGTCGTTGTTATTTTGTTGACGTTGGCAACTTCTTCAACCAATTGTATGGCGCTGAATTTGTAATAAGACTTTTTACTTTGGTTTTTATGTTTTTTGTATGTGATATGCACTGATCATCTTTTCTACTTAAACAATAGACTGAATATTAAGAGTTTGCATTAAGAGATTTTGCACACAGTCCACTCTAGTCTTGGTTTTACAGAGGTTTGCAATGATACAAAATATTCAGTAATTCCTCTCAAATGCAATAACACTGAAGTAACATGCCTGTTTTGTAAATGAAAGTGGTAGTAAGTGGAGATATTTGTGTTAAAATGTAGGAAAATGGTAAAAAATAAATACTCAGATAGCTGAAAACTCACACATCTGCACAAAGCTGAAAGAACATGTATCACAGGAGGATGTGAGCTGTGCTCGTCAGTGTCGTACTGTCCTCACATGTGTGATGGCTTATGAATATTAATTATTCTTGCCTCTTAGTCCCAGTGACATGCTGCGAATAAAAGACTTGACAACATGACCCAGCGTGACTCATTTAATAAAATCTGCGAGGACGGTCGGTCTCTGTAACGTTAGAGCTGCGAGGGTACCCACACAAACACCAGGTGCAGAATGAGGAGTGGCTGGGAATATGCAGGGTGCACAGTTTCATAGGACAGGAAGCTGTGGATATACTCGAAAATGCTGGGCCAAAGCTGCGAGAGGAGGAGGGGGTCATCCAGTCATCAATTATTCAGCACTACCAGACAAGGACAATCAGTGGGTGTTAGCAGGAAAGGCAGATAAATCGCCTGTTTTATATTCAACAGGGGGTTTATTTTTTACAGTGGGGAAGCCTGTGTGGATCAGGAAGTGTTAGTCTTACTATCTCTGTATTGAGACCTTTATTAATGTATGGTTTGCTTGATAAGGACACATACATGTGCACAGGTACACTGAGAACAACAATCCCATATAAATATCATAGTGTCTGTAGTTAATTAGTTAATTTGCAACACTTGGATGCTCAAAAAGGGCTTTTACAGAATCAAAAAAGTAAAGTCTGAAGTATGACCTGAGGAAAGAAATAGAAATATTATAATACTTTAAGTATTATATTTGACTGTATTTCTTTCCTCAGGTCATAATAATACCTGAATATTTTTCCTATTTACTTGTTTGATGAATTCCCCTTTGATTCTAATGTTAAAGGAATCTGTTACAAATAACTTAACCCTTAGAGACCTAGAACTATTTTTGCATTGACTTGCAAATGACATTTACCCTTTTGTAAGCGATTTATCACCATTTATTGTAATATTACCCTCTGCATTTTGCATTTTTCAGTCAAAATCATCTGTTTTCCTTTACTTAATTTGCTGATCATGTAGATGTTCATAAAAGCTCAGAGTAAATCCAAAGGTCAAATATATTAATAACAGCGATGCTCTGCTTGTATATCGCTTAATGTGTTGTTAGAGCAATTTAGTCTTGTGAGCAATCGGTGTTAAATGCAAACAATTATTGCTTTATTTCACATTAAGACGAGAAATGATGAGATGTGGCCCAGAGGCATTATTTTACAATATGTAATGACTTCACAGTTTTCCACAAATAAGACAGACACGATGGTATACAGACAAAACATAAAGAGTTCACTCTAGTTACATTTCCCCATGTCATGCATGTGAAAAAAAAACGTACAGTACGTCAAAATTCCCTCTGTACAGTACATATCTACACCAAAAGTGTTACCTTACAGTTACATAAAGCCCTACGATTTGTGCTACAAAATACTAAGGGTACATTCATGAAATCTAGGATGCATCAGTATGTCATTGGGAGAGCAAGGTTCACATATTTGGGACACAAACAGTCGGAAAGTCAGTGTGCTCCTCGGCTAAACACAATGTCCACACTTTATTACCCATAGACAACACTAAAATGAGTCAATAATGAGGAAATGATTGTGCACATGCGAGGTTAGACCAATAAATGAGGGGTAGTAAAGCTCTTAACATCTAATCCAGTGTCATGGGGGGGTGATTGTACCCATTGTATGTTATTTATTGTAAAATTAAGCAGTGCTTTGCTGGTTGACTACAAAAAAAACAAAAAAAAACAAAACAAACTTAACCCAAATTTGACAAAAATGTATGATTTCCATTTACATATTTACTTGACATGTCTACATTCTGGAATTACTAAAAAAAAGTTTTGTCAGGAAAATTCTGCATGTCATTTATTATACAAAGTAGTTCTGGAAATGCAAAACAACAGAATATCTGCATAAAGTTTGATTAAACACTATAAAATGAAACATGATAACAAAGAGTGAACCAGACTTAGATGATCTGAGGTACGTTTGAGCTCATACATCGATAGATGCATGCCGTGTCTAGAAAATTAACAAGTATCGGCCCTGAAATATGGGCTCTGAAAACACCTTTGATCCCGTGAACACCTACCAAAGTGACAAGTGCAAACTTAGGCTGTACATGGTCGTTTGGACATACAGCAGTTCTGTTTACGACAGTGTGAATATTAAATCTGCTACAAAAAAAATGTAAAAAAGAAAGTCCACTGGATTGCTTATGAAATTTTAGCACCATCCAATCAGAAGTGGCTGATAAATAGAAAATGTGCTCTATAAATATATTAACTTTTCTGCAAACAGACACATACATGTCAGAACTCCAGCCGTGTGTGTGTGTGTGTCTTTATCATGTGTGTAAATACCATTTCATCATATCGTACGATGAAGCTGGTCTCATACTTTGACAGCCTCAGGAATAAACAGGAATAAACATAAAGACGAAAATCTAAAATAATTCACATATTAGTAGTCAGTGACCTGTAAATAAAATACCAGGACTTGTGCTCTTCACTCAACTGCAATAGGAACAAAAATAAAGTCGATTTTTAGAAGGAAAATGAGTGATTAATAATTTAAAATAATGCTATACTAAAGCAATAATCTGTAATCATAAAACCTGTATCAGCTTATCACTATTTCACATGTTTAATATTATTTGCAGTGATAAATCTATGAAATCTCAGCTTATAGAGGTGAGTAAACTGTTCTCTGTAAATAACATCACACTGATTTAGATTTTTGTGACTTCTGTGTGACTTCACCCGAACAGATTGGACAGAGGTCGTGTTCGTAGAGGACTGCTGGGCAGATCTTCTCCTCTCCCGACTTCTCCCGTGTCCCTGAAGGAGGCGCTGTGGATGATCTGTGCTCGGTGGCGTCCACGGTGCAGGCGAGCATTCAGGCGACTCAAAGACGACTTCCTCTGCATCCCTCCTTTGGTCTTCCCGGCCCCGCCCCCCTCCTCCGCCGCCTCGGCCGGTGGGTTCAGGAGCCGCAGTGGGTTCAGATTACCCTGCAGGACTCTGGGAAAACGCCAGCCACGCCCCCAGCTGCTCCCGCCGTTTGCGTTTTCACTGTCGGACTCAGTTCCAGGTGAGGTGACCACCCCCTCCTCCTGCAGGCCTGCGGCCAGCGGCGGGGGGAGGTACTGGATGGCTCGCCTCCCGCTGTAGTCTCGAGCCTCGGGGTCCGCCTCCCAGTCCAACAGCAACACGCGAACCACCTGTCAATCACAGCACAACCATCACATACCAAGACCTGGTTTCACTGTCAGTCAAATAGAATTATGGTGAATTACTGACCCACACTGGATTAACAACATGGTAGATTAGTGAACATAAGCAAAAAAATATAGGATACTTTTATATAATTATTTCAATGTGATCATGTGATACAATGGCGTCAGATTAGTGAGATGGAAAACAGTTATCTCCTATTTTAGATTACTTAGCAGGGTAAATTTTATTATAGTTTTGAAGCTGAAAGTATTTTTTTTTATCATATATTACATAATTAGTTATATATCTACAGTAATGAACCACAGTTTTAGGTTTCACAATGGTATCCTTGTATTTCTTAGGTTTCAACTAACCAGAGCTTGATATTTAGTGCTACTTTTATTTGCATTTATATGTCCAATTCTTTTGTTCAGAGAATATGAGATCTAGTGTATTAATTTTTAGATGTTTTACATTTAAGTTCGTTCAACATGTGTCAGATGTTTCCTACTGTTTGGGCTATTTGGCATAAGAACAGAGGTCACATTTAATACTGACTTTTGCCTGTGGAAGATATGTTTTAGATGTGTTTTTTGTGTGTTTTTAAAACTGTGCAAATATTTTCTGTATTTTCTTCTTGTACCTTATTAAACAAACTAAGATAAGATATCCCTTTATTAGTCCTGCAAGGGTAAATTCCAACTTAGCAGGGTAAATTTTGCAGCTGAAGGTGCACTGTACTGCATTTGTAGTTTGAGGTATTGATTAGTTTTAGCTGAATATCTATTTAGTTATTTTTTATGTATTATGTGTGAAGCTCTGGGATATAGAAGCTGAAAAAGTGTATAAACACATGACATCAAATATGACTTACAAAGCTATTGCTTGTGAAAGGTGTCATATCAGGTGGAAACCTTGTAAGTCCATTTTTGGTCTTTTTTTCCTTGTCATTCAACAATTCTGTTGGTCAGTCTTCAATTGACCTGACAGTTTTAGAAATATTTCACCCATGAAAAGTGTTGAAAATGCCTTGTGGCTTCATGTCTTAACTCCATCCATTTGGTAAGAATAGTTTTTCCTGTTTCCTGAAAAACAACCGTTTTGGACATAAGAGGTTTCTGCCTGATAGCGATGATGTGCAGCATAAACAGCTGATTTTATCTAGAGTTGTGTTTATATTTTAGTTTTGCAGGTTTTACTTAGCTGTCATGTCATACTTTGTTTTATTTTTATATTGGTTAATTAAATATTTTTTTCATTAATAGTTTGATTAGTCCTAGTTTTCATTAATTACAATAATCCTGTTTAGAAGCAGAATTGGACTCTACTGTTTATTCTAGCCTGAGCAGTAGAAGAGGTGCAGTTATCCTCTGCTTCACTGAGCAGGTGTAACACATGACACCCTTCTACCACCGATCTCCATTCCACCCACCTGAGTGTGTCCATGCATGGCTGCCAGGTGCAGCGGCGTGTATCCAGCACTTGATCTGATATTTACATTCACGGGTACGGCGTTCTCCTTGGCGAAGGCCAGCAGCTGGGAGAGCAGCTCGGCTTTGCCCTGCTTTGCAGCCCAGTGGAGGCAGGTAAAGCCCGTCACAAAGTCTCTTTTGACCACTAAGCTGGGTTCCACAGCCAACAGGGGCTGCAGACTTTCCCACAGGCCGTCGGAGGCACACAGCATCCACTCGTGCTCCAGTGGGTCCAGGGTCACTGAGGCACAGTCCTCATCAGTGGCTGAAGAGAGGAGAGACGCTGAGTCACCGTCACTCTTCACGGAATCTCGGAGACGTGAACCACGGTTAATAAGAGACCTCCGAACCTAAAAAAAGTGGGAATGAAAGATGTGTACATAAGTGACATGTCCCAAATACGATATATTAAAAGATATCCTGCTAAACTGCTGTTTTACAAGTACCAACATATATGAGCGTATCAGAACGCTTTCAGCTTGCACATGATAAACAGCTATAATATCTTATTCTATGTAAAAATCTGGGTCATAAAGTAGATACTGTGGTACCATTGTTGATCACACTGTACTGTAAAGTGTTCAAGAGGCATCGTAAAGAGAGACAACACATCAGCTTTGAAAGCTTGACATTGTTGTCTTATGATAGTCACCAGTGGAGGCTTCAGGACAAGATAAACTGGAACAATGTGGTAAATAACTGCATTAAGAGTTAGTGAGGCAGATAACAGTGTGGATTAACCTGAATGAACAATAAGGGAGCAGTTCATTAGCAGTAAAGACCCTTAGGACACTATCAGAGCCTAGTGATAAGACATGGGATGCAAACTGTTATTCACGATGGAGAAATGCTGCATCCTACCTGAGGAGAACTACTCATCATCAGCTCTATGAAGTTCCTCCGACTTCCTTTGGGGGTGTTAATATCCCCGATAGCGTCCAACCCCTCAAAGCCACTGTCCTCTGATAGGCAGCTGGTCAGCATGGCCCGCTGGGACCCTTTGGACACCCTACGCAGGCCTCTAATCTGCTGGCTGTGGGACCCTCCTGGATGTGCCTGGTCCAGGTCGGACGTCCCGATCACCGGGGCCGACTCCCGCCTCCTCCTGTCTCTTAGCTTCACCTCCCCTCCTCCACCAGAGGCAGGAGTCTCTGTGCTGGTCGTATTAGTCTGAGAGGGGGCTTTGGGTCGCTCGTTGTCATTTGACTGTTTGTCATTGTCAAGGCTGGAGACCGGTGGACTGGACGCCCCTGAGAAATAAGATCATGTTTTTATCAGTCATCCATCTTTGATGCTGTATGATAAACATGTTTAAACACTTTTATATGTGCTTTTATTTCATGGATGTGCTTCGGGACCTGGAAGGTGGACTTCCACAAGAGGAAGAAAGAGTGAAAATACATTATATTTCTGTAAAGTGTTGCATTCACTTCTTTTTTTTTCATTAAACAATCACATTTTACAGGAGTACCATGTGATCACAAGTATGTTTGTAGGGCTGTAAGACAATATATACTTGACTACATTTTATGTGTGATACTGTACATATCAATTCTCTTAAAGATTACATTGATTTGAAATTAATAGTTTACATGTGAGGATTTAAAGCTGAATCTTTTATTTATAGAGGTAAATGTTACTTATTTGCTCAGAATGCAGAAAAAGAACTGCTGTGAATTTGGATCTTAACAGGACAGAGGTACATGTTAATCCTATTTTGATTTTGACTGCATAAAAAAGGTTAATTTTGTCCTCAGATGTGTCTGATGGTGTTTGTTATCCTACATATTATCAAAAAAGAAAAAACAAAAGAAAACACTGTGGCCTTGCTTACAGAAGCCATTGTAGCATTAGACCACACATTATACTAAAAATAAAGCTTGTAGAATAATACTTATCCCACAATACTGTCAATACACAGATCTATTAGTCATCCACAGTGATGCTTTTCCATGTCAATTCTAATCAATAATAAGAAAACAAACCAAAAAGGAGACAATGACTACACATGCACAACATGTGCCTACAGTTGTCTATATGTCAAAATAAATTAAGGCAGGAAGACTGAAACGTAATTATGGGAATAGGAATTTAATCGCCCGATATATGAAATAAACAGAGTGATCAGGCCCTCCTCACCTGTTTGCTGTCCGTTGTCAGGGTTGCCGTTGACATAGTCGTCCAGTGTGTCTTGGATGTTCCCATTACACTCCGCGTGATCGTGGTCGTCTGCGTCCGCACGCATCACTGACTCCGCGTTGCCCTCCGCGTTTAAACACACGAATTTCACGCCGTCCTCCACCTTGACGAAGCCCACGGTGTCCAAGACGCGTTTCAGTATCTCGCTGTCCACCCCTTCCTCCGATGAGTCATTTTGTCCCGAAATTGATCGGAAATGCTCCATCAGCTCCATCTGTTGGACCCTCCCTCCTCTCTCCATCAGGAACTCCTGCACGGCTCGCTCCGCGCGCTGAGAGTCCATCCCGACCGGCCCCTGTGCACGAAAGTTTGCACGAAAATATTTCACAATAACTCCATTTTCACGTTGCTGTCATTGCCTGATGTCGGTGACAACATGACAGCATCTTCCTCCTCTGGCCTCCTCCTCTCATCCATGGGAAATAGCAGTGCGGAGCACCGGCCGACAGGGGGCGCACTACCGAAAGTACAGATCAATACAGCAAAAGTCATGTCGCATTTCTGTGCACTTTGTAAACTCTACTATCGTACCAGATAAGTAGAAGATACTGTAAAATAAAGGACATGTTTGTAGATTTCAGGTCAATGTCAGGTGTAAGTGTTTTTCATAAAGCTACAAAAAATGTCAACGAAGTCTTTTAAAACGTGATTTAAATATAATGAATGAATCTGTTGAAATATAACGTAGATAATGTAGATATGAAAGCGATAAAATCAGGAAATAAATTAGGATTTACACAAAATCTGTAAAAATGGCTCAAATTAATCTGGTGTGTTGGTGCACTTTTGAGAACATTGTCAAAACTGTTTTAATTTCCTGCGTCAAATCGGAATTTAAGATGCTCACCGTACTGCACCTAAAGCAGCTTTTTGTCTGACCGTCTGAGCTCTACCACTTTACAAGAAAAGGGGGTATTTATTACCACAATAAATATGCGTCCTGCCTCAGCAGTTGCTAACGACTGCAGGGTAGTTATAATTCCTAAAACACATTATATGTGTAAACTATGTGCATATATAATCATAAAATGTGGTGTTTTGTTTCAAAGTAATATTACTTAACAACCCAAAAATTCATTTCACCCCTATGTTGCTTAGAGTGGTCCGTTCTGTCCAGTTGTCGACGGTGAACTGAGTGAGGCGGTCCAGATCGGACTCTAAAGAAGTTGTTCGATTTTAGTTTGTTTGTTTTTTTTATTTCCGAATCACTCGGGATTTTAATAGTATAAAATTATGTCTTCCTCTGATGTTGCTCGGCAGCCGGTTCGTATTTTCTCTCTTTGCTAGTGACTTATGATATTATTCTTGACAGATGAGCAGGGAGTGTCCAATGCTATCACTAAGTTAGCTTCTCTTAGCTTCTAAGTTGTCTATTAAAACCAGACAAAAGAAAAGTTCTCCCTTAATGAAACATGCCCTTTTCACATCACCACTACCAATGGGGGCACTAGATAGTGGAGTTTCCACTTAATATATATATTTTTAACTTCAGCTTGTTAGAAGAAGACGGCGGAGTTGGCTCAGTTGCTAACAGAGCTAGCAGACGACAGTCAAAAGTTTATAAAGATTGAGGTTTGGCGCAGGGATAAACATCCATGCGTCTCAGTTATTATTAAGAAATTGGCTCAATTTCCTTTCAAGTGTTGTTACGAATGGGAGTTAGTTTAGCTGTTAGTTTCGCGTCTTGCCTCCCTAGATAACTAATCGCATATTTGAGTGAAATTAAGCATCCATAGAAGTGATGACATGAAAAAAAGTTGTTGAAACACGTGACAACGTTTGTGTCTCCACTTCATAGACGCACAAAGGAGATTATATTTCACAAAACTCTGTGTGTACAGTATATGGGGCACTTCCTCAATGATTAATGTGATCTACTCCACAACTAGTCATCTCTGGACTAGTGACACTCCCTGTATTGGAGTTCATTCAGGGGCAGGTTAGAGGAGGACGACAAAAGTATGAGGAGAATGAATTAATAAGGGCATCAGCTGAGATGTGCCTGCTTTGTGTTTCTCACATGTAGTTACTAATTATACTACATGACTGTAAATTTTAAGGTGTGGTTAACAGCCACATTGATATTACCCACCTTGGGAATTTTTTTGATAGAAGTAGTGAACATCTATTTTGTTGTCCAAGGTATGGTGCCGTATAAGCTGACAGGTATCTGAAGAATCTTATGCACTCCAGTGAAAGCTGCCACTGAAAATTTCAAGTGAAGAAAAATGCCCCTTTTAGCTCTACATATTTACTTCTCAGTCTTGTTATAAAGTTCCATCAAGAAAACACGGGAAATGTATGCAGAGTTTAGAAAACAAAAAATCTGACTGAAGAATCGTAATTATTGCTACATGTTCTCTATTGCCAAAAGTACTTAAGTTCCCATAAGAAAAAGTCACCTAAACAGTAAGAAACTATTCTGTTTTTTGATTAAAACCTCATCTTAATCCTTTTAAAACTTGGAAATCTTATACTTTCAGCCTAAAAGACTTAAAGACGTTTTAACTGCAATCAGACAAAAACCTTCTACTTTGAGCAATAGATAGTTTTTTTCTGAATCTTTTTTGTTTACCAAGTATACGTGCGCATATTTCCATTACACAGATACTAATAATTATGTGTGTAAGCTCATCACAAACTTGCCAAACAAGAAAACCTAACCGTGGCCAAATGCTTGAGCTCAAACGGCTGCGACATCCTGAAAATATCTCTGTGTAATATCTTCTCCAGGATAAGGGTGCGCGGCCCCTGTCCCTGTCAGGCCATGTGGGCTTCGACAGCCTCCCAGATCAGCTTGTCAACAAGTCCATCTGCCAAGGCTTCTGCTTCAATATTCTCTGCATCGGTATGTTATCTCACATATACATGAATAAACATGAGCATTTTTATGAATATGCTTGTGTCTTTACTGAAATATTTGAACAAACACATTTATCAACCTGTATTCAGCCACCATACTTTGTGGTAGTAGTATTTAGGCTCAGTCTTCAATGCTCTCAGTAGACTATCGGATCTCGGTGATGAAGTTTAATATCTATAATTGAATCCTGTGTTTTTCTGACTGCAGGAGAGACTGGTATCGGAAAGTCAACTCTGATGGACACTCTGTTCAACACCAACTTTGAGAACTTTGAATCATCCCACTTTGAGCCCCAGGTGAAGCTGCGAGCTCAAACCTATGACCTGCAGGAGAGTAATGTCCGACTTCGCCTCACTGTGGTCAACACTGTTGGCTTTGGAGACCAAATGAATAAACAGGAGAGGTAGGAACGTTATTCACATTGAGGAAAAAGTTTCTGAGAGAAAGAATGAGTGGCTGAATAAATATTGTATTTAAAGTCTTGCTCTCTGTGAATGTTACAATGTTTATGTGCTTGTACTTATGCTTTCTGTTTACCACCAAAATCTTTGCTCAGTGCTGCATGTATATCTGTCTTACAGCTACCAGCCGGTGGTGGACTACATCGACAGGCAGTTTGAGAGTTATCTGCAGGAAGAGTTAAAGATCAAACGCTCTCTTCACAACTACCATGACTCACGAGTCCATGCCTGCCTGTACTTCATCTCCCCCTCAGGCCATTCACTCAAATCTCTGGACTTGGTCACAATGAAGAAACTGGACAGCAAGGTAGTAATTCCTGAAAAAAAGACAAACCAAATATAATAAGTATATAAATTCAGCACAAGTCAACCTAAAAAAAAAAAAAAAGATCTTATAGATTCCCATTGGGACATACATAGTGTGGACTGAGAATGTGATTATATTCACAGTCAAAAATTAAGAGGAGTCAAACTTTACCCAGGAAATAGTCTGGCTCACAGGATGTAATCTGCTGGAAAAAATTGTCAGGATTGTCATTCCTCTTTGAGCTGCAGCTATACACTGAAAAAGGCAGGTTTTGACAGAGAAGTGGGGTTGTTGTTTGTAGAGATTTTGTCGTTTCAGTAACACGGTGCACTTCCTCCTGCACATTTGACCAAAACAACTCCTTTCCTTATACTACTTTACAAAAGTGCTGTCACTTAGTGTCTTGGACTTTGTGCCACCCAACTCGAGTGTGAGTCAGTTAGAGAATACAAACGAGCCAAACAGCCCAGAGACCTTTTATACCTACTCCAAAATAATAGTGGACGGTGCTAAATGTATCTTCAGCACTAGAACCATGATTAAAAAGTATGGAGATAGGTCTGGCTATTAGATAGGATAAGATCATCTTTTACTAGTCCAGCACTGAGGAAATTTACACTATTAAAGCAGCAAACAGCAAGAACAATAATAACAGTAAAAAAAAAACAGAAATAGAGAAAGAAAAATGAGAGAAAAATCCTAAAAAGTGAAGGATAAGAGCAATAATTGTAAGGGAATTAAAAACCATCAACATAATAATTCATGCCAAAATAGTGTTCATGGAAAACACATGCAGCATATACGTGTAGTTGTATAAGTAATTTGTGGAGGCTCTTGCACCATGGAAGTAAACAAACAAAATAAATAAATAAAAATACTGCACTGATACTGGAGAGTTTGATAGGGGTGGTCTACAGGGTGAAAGACTACCCAGCAAACTAAAGGAAACAAGAGTTTTTAATCTTCTCAGTCAGAAACCCCAAAATTGTGCTGAACTCTGACTGATGAATGCAAATCTATGTTCATGTTAGAGAGTGTGGGAGTTTCTACACTGAGCCTATGCTGTGGTTGTTGCTACTTTCCTCTTAGTATTTTAATGTGCGGCTGTTGGGAGGGGTTCACGATCCAACTGGATAAACCCCTCCCTTCCCTCTTGTAGTGGTCAGACACTTTCCCATGCTCTCTGTGTGTAGCAGCCTGCGTTCTTTGTGCGTTTGTGTGATTTCACTGCTCTGGAGTGTCACTAACCCTGGATTTGCGTGTGAATGGACTAGAAAAAGCAGTGGAATGCTGTAATCACCTCACACACACATACTCGAGTTGTGCTTTTGTGTAACTGTACAGATACAGAGAGAGAGAGAGACGTTTGTTGAATCTACAGCACTGACAGAGAGACAGTCAGTGACTCCCACAGCTGTTGGAAGAGATCTCTACGTATTGTCTTGTTTACCCGCTGCTGTATTCTGTTGGTGTTTGCAAGTGTGTGGTCGGATTCGAAGCTCGACTGGTGACAACGGCTCATTCCAGTCCTGTCTGGGGTACGACAAGATGACAGACAGACAGGAATGGAATGGAATGTGTGATGAAAGTGGGCCAGAAATAACAGCCGATATCTTATTTCAGTCCAGTTATTCAGTGTACATTGCCAGAACTACGGAATTAGAGTTTATCATTATAGCTACAACCTTTAAAATATGCAGATTTTTGTGTCCCTTATGCCGCAGATTTGTTGAGAAACCTGACCAGAAATGTGACTACGCTTAAAATTAATGTCCAGAAAAGTCATGTTATTATTTGTACTTTTGGAAATTGTGTTCTTTATAAATAAGTTTGATTTGTATCTATAAAATATGCATACAGCGCTATATGCACATTTGTATCTAAAATGAACATTTTTGCTTATTCTCGTAACCATGGTTAACATTTCCTCAATATTCCTTGTAAATATATTGGAATTTACAGCATTTATTTACAGAAATCGTGTATCATTTTAAAATAATGCTAGAGGACGGAAAGTTAATCTGAGTTTTATCCAAAATAAACCCACAGCTTTGGCAAAATTTCAAATAGAAACGTAAAAGACTGCAAATTATTTATATACAGCTCTGAAAAACATGATCTATAAATACTGTTTTCTGTGCCTTCTAGACTCTGCTGTCAATATTTTTCCAGAATTCCATTTGAACATTTTTCCATTTGGAGAACTGTGGAAAATACTAAATAATGCAGAAAAAACAAGTTTGTATTCATTTTTATCCCCAGGGTGTGTAACGCAGGGGGAATATAGTGAGCCACATGTCTGTCAGTCTGTCATGCAGTTTACACAGCATACCTGGGAAAACTGAAATATTTTCCCACCAAATGTCATAGAGTTTGTCATTATATGTTAAAGAGGTTCCTTTTCAACCTGTGAACCACAGGGGGACACTCAAATAAATGCAGTTTTTCAGTTTTTGAAAAGTTGGAAAACCATTTTTTATTTTTTAACTTCAAATTATAGAAGAAACATGGCTTTTCTTGTTTTATCAGTCATCCATCTGTGTTGATAGTCATTTGTCATTATCTTGTTTCTGTAGCCGAACTAGAAGTTGTTCAGTATTATTATTTTATTAACAGAAAGAAAAAACTTAAGGGAGGCTATTTGACCTTTGCTGTAAACGTCCAATTCAAAGACATTAAGCTAAAATCACTATTAAGTCCCACTTATAAATTTCGTACAGGCCAAGGGGATATGCCATCCTCCAAAGAGTGACAGACAAGCTATACTATACCAGCGTTTTAAGAAAGAGATAAGGACCTTGCCCCCAAAATGAAGCCATTACAGAAGAATCTTAAAGTTGTAATACCGCTGTTGGCCACTAGGGGTGGCTCCAAAAAGCTGTAGCTCCCTTAGACTTACGATGAACGTATTTCTAAAAATACCAAGTCAATTCCAGTGTCAGTTTCTCCTCACATTGAATACATGGCAGTAATCTCTGCTGTGTCAGGCTTTGATTGACAGGTCTGCATACCAGGTTGCTTTTGCCTGATGAGGTGGACTTTTGGAGTTTCAGTTATTCTAGTAAGACATTTTTTCCCTGACAGACAGCTCCACTGTAGTCGTGGTTAAAAGGCTCCACGGACAAGAATAAGTAAGCTTTTGCTTAGCATTAGCTCACCTGTGACCCCTTGGGCTTCTGTAGTTTCAAATTTTTCTCTTGATATGGTCTAAAATTGTTGCTTCATGAAGCCAACAAAGATACGGCAAATCACAAACTACTACCTGACCTCACAGTTCCTCTGTCACCTAATTATAAAGAATCTATGGTTTTAACTTAGGGAGAGCTTCAAAGTTGTTTCTTATTTTTGAGTCCATCTTTTTTTTTTTTTTAAATCATATTTTTCAGTCAGCTCTGTAGCGTCTTGTCACGTTCTACATTTTTCCACACTTCCGACACATAAATGCAAGCATCTCCCTTTTGTTTGATGGCTTGTTACCACTCGTCTTCCTCTTGATCTCCTTCCAGAGGTTTTATGAGCTGATCAGAGCTGTATATTTTCCAAAAAGCATTACATTATCATAAATTTAAAAAAAAACCTGTAGATATTTATAGTCATGTATTGCCAACAGGTGTGAAGGGATAATCTGTCATTTCGAACTTGTGTCCTCTCTCGCCGCAGGTGAACATCATCCCAGTGATCGCCAAAGCCGACACCATCAGCAAGAGTGAGCTGCACAAGTTCAAGATCAAGATTATGAGTGAGCTGGTCAGCAACGGCGTCCAGATCTACCAGTTCCCTCTGGACGATGAAACCGTAGCCAAGGTCAACACGTCTATGAATGTGAGTGTCAGGAGCTGGTGTAACAGATGGCTGTCCGTAGGTTTTATGGGCTACAGTCGAATTAAGAGCAATGTTAATGGTGGTATTTTGATCATGGATCTATTTCAAAGGTATAACCTGATATTTCCTGTGTAGGGCCATTTGCCATTCGCTGTAGTAGGTAGTACAGAGGAAGTGTCTGTTGGCAACAAGATGGTGAAGGCCCGTCAGTATCCGTGGGGTATTGTACAAGGTAGGAGAAGAGTCCTTTGATAACCGAGAACTTCCAGTGGATGTATCCGTCTATTAATCCTGTAATTGTCTGTGCCAGTGGAGAATGAGAATCACTGTGACTTCATGAAACTGAGGGAGATGCTGATCTGTGTAAACATGGAGGATCTGAGAGAGCAGACGCACACTCGCCACTATGAGCTGTACAGACGCTGCAAACTGGAGGAAATGGGCTTCAAAGACACGGACCCGGAGTGCAAACCTGTCAGGTGAGCCGACGACTCGTAAACACTTGCACCACCGCCGCCAAAACACCGGCACACACTGACAAACTGGCAACCGGTGTGGAAATAATGTGCGTGTTTGTGCAGTTTGCAGCAGACGTACGAGGCCAAGCGGCAGGAGTTCCTGGAGGAGCTGCAGAGGAGAGAGGATGAGATGAGGCAGATGTTTGTTCTGAGGGTGAAGGAGAAGGAGGCTGAGCTCAAGGACGCTGAGAGAGAGGTAGACACACAAATACACAACTGAAAAGAATTAGACACGCAGCTATGATTATAAAACGGCACTCAAACCTATTAGAGTCAAATTAAAGTCAACCAACAGACTGTTAGATAGAACTAACTAAATTATTTTTCCCACATCTAATGGTTGTATTGGTCCTCAGTGGTCCTTTTTGATTCTTGTGATTCAGAACCTGCTCCTAAATCAAATCAAATTTTATTTATATAGCGCCAAATCATAACAGAAGTTATCGCATGACACTTTACATATAGAGCTGGTCTAAACCAGACTCTCAAGCCAATTTACAGAAACCCAACAGAATTCTCCAGGAGCAAACAGTGGTGAGGAAAAACTTCCTTTTAACAGGCAGTTTGCCCATGTGGTAATAAGAATTGTTCAAAATTATGTGAAATAGTATATATTTTGATTAAAATGTCCCAAACCATCCACCTGTGCATATGAAGCTTCAGCAAACTTGAGTTGTCAGGTAGTTGTGCAGATAAACGTCTCCACCGTTTCATGTTAATCTAGTAACAAGTTGTTGGGTAATAGTTAAAAGGCAGTTTTGTAACTAAGTGGTTGTTTTCTGTACGGTGCAGCTGCAGAGTCGTTTTGAGCAGCTGAAGCGCCTCCATGCGGACGAGAAAGCTGCTCTGGAGGAAAAGAAGAGGCTGCTGGAGGACGACCAGAGCTCCTTCGGAAAGAGACGAGCCGCCGCTCAGCTCCTACAGGCTCAGAGCCTCACAGCCAACGGCAAGAAGGACAAGGACCGCAAGAAGTACGTGACTTAGACGCTAAAGCTGTCGTTTCATCAGAGCAGTAATTACTCATCATGGAGTAGTGATGAAATGGAGTATTAAAGTTACTGCTGCTGTTTATGGTAGTCACAGCCTCCTGTTGAATAGGAAACATCGCCCCCTGCTGGTGAGAGTGAAGTGAAGCATCTACAGCTTCCACAAACTTAAGAAAATACTTCCAGGTTTATCAATTTGACAACATTAAATCAAAATAAAACTAAACAAAAAAAAAAAAAAAGAACAAAACAAGCACCGCATCATAGACAGTAGGTGTTTTTGTGTGACATCTTGTTGTGTCTCTTGCTTTGTTTAATCTACTGTCATATTGTTCATGGTTTTGTAGTACATTTTTATCTCATTGCATCTTTCATGAATAATTTAACGCCACAAATACTACAACAATCAGATTTTTTCATCTTTATCAAAAAGACAAAAATCAGCCCTGAAGCATGAAAGTCTTTATGATTAGACCTTTACTTTAATAATCATCAGTATTACTTATCATAATATTTTTGGCCACATTCTCTATTACTTTTGGGGTGTATTAGAGATGAAAACAGGTTACTAGATACTATTATATATTATTTTATTTAACTTACTTTTTCAGGTTTAATAAAATGCAGCAAATAAGAATGACATATTTAAGCAAACAACTTGTATAGAAGAGTGACGGATGTAAATAATATAAATGGACACTTAATAGACAAAGAATGTTATTGATGTGACTGATGGAAAGCTGATTCTGTTGTAACTTTATCTTTTGCCAAGGTTTTATAGTTACAAAAAAAAAAGAGAGCTGTGTTTTTCTTACCGTAGATGAGGTTTTTCTGTCTAGAGCAGGGGTGGGCAATCCTGGTCCTCGAGGGCCGGTGTCCTGCATGTTTTAGATGTTGCCCTCTTCCATCACAC
>JAPQRQ010000015.1:26985593-27000864 GCA_037367365.1 Apogon talboti
ACATCATTACTTACATTAGTACCATTACTTCATGGTACCTAACAAAGCAGGTACAGTCACTGTTCATGCAGAGGTGGACTTTATAGACCCTGCAGACCACATTGGACCTGAGACTGTTGACTCACTGTCCTCACTGGAACTGTTGCTCTCACTGTCTTGTAATGTGAGTGGAAATGACCAAAAATAGTCACTTGCCTGATAAAGGGTTAAAATGCTGCATACAAGGAATCCTTGACGCTCTCCTCACTGATTTCCTGTCTACTACTCTAGGTGAAGGTGAGGTAAGACACTGTTTTAATCTTAGAAAAAGAAGACTAAACATATGTGAGTAACATCTTAACTGAGAGAACAATGTGTGTGTGAGCCTCTCTTTTTAAGGGGGATTTAATCCCTGACCGGTGGCGGAGTGACTGTGGCTGCAGAGGTGGTGGAACATGGCCAGTATCTCTGGGCGCAAAAGAGGAGGAGGTGGATCCTGAAATTATGGTTATATTTCAGTGGACATAGAAAGCAGAATGGGCAGATGGAAGGAGGGATGAATCCAGGTCGCAGGTGGGTGAGCTGACAGCACCCTGAGGTATACTCACATGTTGAGCGGCAGCTGCACCTTGGCGTGGGCCAGCAGCTCAGAGGTTATGGACGCCACTTTGGGGGGCACCAAAACCCCTGCCGAGGAGGGAGAGGGACCAGGGGGAGACGCATCCTGAAGGCAGAAAAGGCAAACACATGCAAACTGAGTGGCTTCCATCTAAAATAAAACATAACTTTAATATATTAACTTCTGCAGCTTTCCACTATGCACTCTGGCTATTATTCAGAAACAGCAAAAACACAACACCCCAGTGTAAATGCAACCAGAGGCGGTAAATGTAAGCGCAGTATGTCTCCAGTCTCCAGCTATCAAAAAGAAAAATGATTTTATTTACATGGAAGTGGCAGGCCAAGTGTTTGGGGAATAAGTAAATCAAGTCTGGTGACCACTGAATATTCCAACTTGTATGTTTACTGCATATGCTTAGAGCCAAATCAATAAATCAGTCAGGCCAATATATCAGATTTTTACTGTGGACACATCACAATAGGAGTATATATTGTCCAGGACGAACAAACCTGTAGTGCATAAATACTTTATAAACAATACGTTAGACGTTAAGAAACAGTGAATCTATTTCATAGTCTTATCACTAGAGAGGACTGCCAGGCTTGTATTATTACTTAGAGATAAACTGGCACCTATAGGGCATAAAACACAGAACTTGACTGTGATAATAGGCTTCATAAATAAAATGAATGACTTTGACTTTTTAGTTTGGTGCTGTTGTTGTTTTCACCACTGGACACAGCTCTAAAGGAAAAGAATGGAGTTTGATGCTGAAATGACAGTCGAGTTTGATTATCAGGTTTATGAAAGTATAACGTTGTTATGTGATGTTATTATCTTTGATAAGTTGGCTGTTTGTTGATCAATTCCAAACAGATCTTTAGAACAGCTACTGACAACACAAACCGTAGAAAACGAAGGTGATTTGTGGTTTTACTGTGGCTGTTTTCTGTCTAAAATCAGAGCTAAGGTAACATAATAACCAGGGTTTCTACAGGTTTTCACAAGTTAAATTTAAGACTTTTTAAGACCCTTTTAAGACTAAGTAGAACAGAATTTAATGCCCATTTCACAGCCATACTAGCAAAAATTCGTGACTCCTAGAATTAAGTAAATGTATTTATTTACTCCAATGCCTTGATTCCCAACGTTCCAAGTCATTTCTCACCGGTGGAAGCAGAGTTAGTGATAACTGGTTCCTAATTTCAGTATTGTTGGGTTGGAATGGGTGAAACCGAGTAGACTGATGTTACTTCTTTGCTTTGGACATTTAACAGACACATTCAAACACAATACAGTGAACAAGTTTATGGCAACAGAACTTAAGACCTACCACACCAAATTTAATACCTTTTAAAGTCTTTTTTAAGGTATTAAATGCAGATTTCTAAATTCAAATCTGCATTAAGACTTTTCAAAACCCCACAGGAACCCTGTGTAATGTAAACTATCAGCTGATGCAGCAAGTGAAGATGATGAGGCACAGAGTTATTTTGAGCAACTGTCAAAATAAGTGAACATGAGTTTTAGTTTGAAGAAGAAAACTTGATGATATCGTAATACAGATGTGTGTAAATAAAGAGCTTTATTCTTTATTCAGTCTGTGGATTCATAGTGTTGATTCGTTGGTGGTTTTGGTAGTCCTAAAAGTGTTTTGATTGGAATTGATTGGGATATCAACACTACATAGAACCCCTTTAAAACATGACAGTAAAAAGCTTGAATACAGTGTCTTTTCTAGTTAGGGTGCTAATGTAAATTACCTGAACACAACCTCTGCTATAAATCGTGATGACAGTGTTCATATGTGTGTTCACCTGGATGCGTGCTGCAGCTCTGGGGTCTGAGGAGCTGATGAGGACTGGATGGGAGATCTCCATGCTGTGTCTGTTGTTCAGCTGGGCGGCTCTCTGGCTGACGGACAGCGCTGTGAACGAATGTCGCTTCTTGGCGTTTTTCTTCCCTTCGCCTCGTCGTGGGCCGGAACCGTTCCCGTTGGACTGTGACACGCTGGGGGAGGGGCCTGGAGAACAGGGACCCAGCGGGGTCGGCTCAGAGCTCGGACCCGGCGCGTTTGTCGTCGTCGGTTTGTCGATCTCCATAAGCTGTTTGGCTGTTTCATTTAACTGAAAAGACGAAAGAAGTTGATCAGGATAAGAGGAAAAGGATAACAGCAACACTCACAAGGTGTGTGTTTGTGTGGCTTTTTCCTACTTGTTGGCAGGTTTTCAATCCTTGGAATAACAAGCATCGCTTACAACAGCTGGTCTAGGGAGACTTTGTGTTTACCACACACTCACTGACTCTCTTTTCTAACACCTAGATACTTGAATAACCCACCCCAGGACAAATAAGATTATTCTTTTTGCTCCTAACTCACAGCAGTTCAGTCTTTGAGGAAATTATTTCTCTTGATGTAAAATAATTACAGGTTCATTTGTCATGCATGAAGCTACAGCAGCAATTGCTAATGCTACACTGGTTTACCTTATACTCACCCATAACATAATTAATTTCAAGTTTTAAGCTAATTTCTTGTATTCACAGTTGAATTAATAAAGTCTCCCTGATGGATGAAAATAATACAGATCACACTTTAATGCTTTTAGGAATATGACTAAATGATGCACTTTTAATCTGTAGGATGAGATTTGTGCAATAAGCTGCATAACGCAAAACAATGTGATTGCCCCTGTTTTTTTTCTTTTTTTTGGTTTATTGTGTTTTTATCCACAGCCGTGTTAATTGCGTGTCAGGGCTTGGCTATTGCAGTGTTTTACTATCACCAAATATATATCTCTAAGAAGTAAACATTTTAAATCGCAAAATCAGTGTGAGTTTACCGTTTTGGTTGCAGACTCAGATTTTTAATGACACTGAGGGTGTTTTAAACACACTGTAGGAAAAAAAAACACATTAAACTAATAAAGCTCAGTTTCTTGTTTTTCAGTTTCCCAGGTTTAGTTTCCCACGTCTTGCTACTTAGCGTTTAAAGTGTTTCAGTGTTACAATGCAGCAGACGAAATGAACAAATAGAGGTCAGTGACATATATACTGTATGTGCAGTTTTCCTGTGGTTGATTAATAATTCATATACTAATCCTGTAGACAGAGTAGACACCGTTTAATATGGATGAGTGTTCTTGTTATTAGTACTTGAAAGGTAACATAAGACTTGAATCTTTCATTAATCGAGAAAAGGGACCTCCATGTTCTTAATCTAGTTGAAGTCCATGTTGATGCTTAGTATACCTGCTATATAGCTAACATTTGTTGCTACCATTCTCCAAAAAAAATAGTTGAAATGTGAGGGTTTTTCTGTGTAAAGCTGACCAAGAGGTTAGTTCTACATACTCATACACTGTGAAATTATCATAATACTATATGTGAACTTTCTGACCTTTAGCTATGTGAACATCGTTTGAGGGAGAAGGAACTGGGAAAGTTTGACACTTATTGGATGCATTTGACAATTACAGACTTTTGAAGGAGTCTGTGTGAGTTATCCCCAGGCTCCCACAGCATCAGACATTAGGCATGGTTTTGGGAGATTTTCTTCTGTGTAATGTTTATCAAAGTTGTGTATCTGATAGGGGGATTTGTGAGCTCAGCATCAGCCTCTGGTAAGTTCACTCAGATTTGTTCCAGGGCATCACAAAGGAGAGGACAAAGTAGTTATTACACTGCCCAATGCAAATATAACAACAGACACTTTGACTGAGTGATGCAGGCCCAATTTAATGGCACGCATCACATGCAAATATGCAGTTTTAGTATCTAGACTGGGTTAAAGCTGCAAGAAAATCAGGGGGAAAAATGACAGAATTTGAGAATACACTTTCCTTCTGCAGTTTTCAAAATACTAAATGTAAAAGTAAATGACCTGATATTGTTTCATGCTGTTATGGAAGAGTGAAGCCTATTTTTCAAGCTTCTGCAATGTGGAGCAGAGCAGCAGAATTGAATATTTTTTTCTCACATATTTATCCATTTTAACTCTCTCATACATACAATTCTCTAATAAATGGAGGTAAGAGTAAAGGTATGCATGTGAGAGAAGAATATATGTGTGTATGAGGAGGATATATACATACATGTATGATGACAATATCTGCATGTAAGAGGAATATATAAATGAATAAAGAGAATATATGTGTCTGAGTAGAGAAAATATATTAGTCTGTGGAGAATATGTATGTGAGAGGAGGATATATGTGTGAGAGAAGAAAATGTATGTGTCTGAGGAGTATGAGTGGAGAATATATGTGTGATATATGTGAGTGAGAGGGAAATACATGCATGAGACAGGAAAATATATGAATGTGAATAGAAAATATATGTGTCTGATGAGTGTATGTGTATATGAGAGGAGAATATGTGTCTGATAATGCTGTATTCAGGGCAGTACTGATGGTACCTCCCTACTCAAGTATCACACCCAATCAAAGCATGATTAAACCATCTGCCATCCGTTTCCACTATACTTGTGCTCCCACACATATATTCCCCTCTCACACATAAACATACTTTCCTCAAACATGGATATATTTCCCTCTGACATAGGAATAAAAAGAGGAATATGTCTGAAAAAGCAAATTATTCCAACTTCATGGGCAACAGTGTATATTTATAAAAGGAGAATGTATGACTGTGAGGCAGACAGAATAAATTATGCCTTGTACAGCCCTTCATATTTGAGAGAATCCGACCACTGATCAGTAATTACAGCTGTCACTCAAGTATATAACCCACCTACTTGTCTTAAAACACCTGTGATTAGCTTAAAACTGTGTCAGAGGGAAGATTTTCCACAGCCTGAAAATACTGGCGGGGAGTAAATGCAGAACTATTGTTTCTCAGACCTATTGAATTACAATAAGCTGAAAGGTAATTATGGATTTTTGCCCAGCGACACTAAAAACAACGATCAAGTGCCGCAGCTTTAAAGCAAACAGCCCTCTTGCAGTACACAATAGTGCGGCTAATACCTGTATCATCAAGGCCAACACTGAGGAAACGTTTGTTTTTTGGGTCAGCTCTTATAGGTCACCGTCTTATTGATTTGTTGGACACACACCAAGAGGTCAACGTGAAACACTGCCACACAAAGTAATACATTAGCCGTCAACACCAGCCTCGGCTTTTCAACAAATTTACATCGGAATCATGTCTGCTTAGTGTAACCTCAAATTTCCAAACCATCCCTCGAGGGAAAGTCAAGCATTTGTGTTCACGAGTGTGTGTGTGAGAGTGTGAGAGACAGAATGTGTACAGGACCGACCCGTCTGGGCTCTGTGTTGGGGCTCCTGCATTTCCATATTAATAGATATGCTAATCAAAGCAAAATCATATGCTAATGAGCATGATGGATTGATGCTGCAGCTATAACTCAGTTTGCTCTCAAGAGACTGACTAGAGGACACACACAAACACATATCCTCACGCAGAAACAAGAGGTCACCGAGGCAGTGGACGTGTGCATTGCTTTAGCGTGTTTTTCAACCAATTATATACCTATTACATAGACGCTTTTACCCACGCACGAGCCTCCACATATAGTGCATTCAGCAGTCGGCACACACATGACTGCTGTGTCAGTTTCTCTTTAACTACTACTGCAATAGTGGCTGGACACACTGCAGTAAAGGAGATAAGGGAGTCGACGTTCTTGATAGAGACAATTCTTCACTTGGTGCTTTTGGCTGAATGAAATCTCCAAGGTCATCTGTTATGTGTTGAGCTAACTGTACTCTCTGTACTTTGTGCCTTTTGGAAGATGAGCGCTCTCTCTCTCCGGGTAATACTAAGACTCAAAACTGATGAGCTGATATCTGCACTGCGAAAAGGGTAAGCCAGCAAGATACATGCATGCACACGCACACACACACACACACACACACACACACACACACACACAAGCCACGGCAGGTGTGTGCCAACCGCTTTCTGCTGCTGCATCGATGGTGGGAGGCATAAAGACAGAGAAATAAAAAATAGAGATGGAGCAGGGAGACAAAGGTGTGCTTCACATGTTACAACGTGTGAATCCAAACTCGCCCCAGTCTTATCTCAAACTCTTCCCAAATCTCCACCGTTCACCCACAGATGTGTTAAAACTTTTTACGCTCGACTCAGATCTTACTTGCGCCGACCTCACCTCCACCTGAGTCCACAGCTAACCTTTCCACAGAGCTCCTCCACTTACACAACATCATCCAACCCACTCAGCACACCATCCAAGGCACAAATCCTGGTACAATGGACTGAAGAAAATAAAAAAAACTACTATAGTTGCAGCTCAGTTTGATAAAACACTCCAAATATTTATCTAGTCGACCCCAGATTTGAAAAGAAAGTAAGATTTGTTCTAAGAATTCATAACTGCTTCATTGTTTTTAAGATGTTTGTTTTTCTAAACCTTAGAAAGTGTCCTTTAGTTGTTTGGAGGACATCCATGAATAACAAACATTCTTATTGTTATTATTTTATAATTATATTAACTCATAAAGACCCTAACCAAAGGCATCTACTGAACTAAACTGTTTAATACCTGTTGATCCACTACTCCTATCAATACATGTAAATAATTGGTGTAAAATACAGTTTGTCATCTTTTCATTGGTCATCAGATATGACCCATTTGGACGTTCAGAGGCTCCATAGTGAATGTGGAAACACCATAATCTTCTACAACACTGATTCAGCAGTAAAACCCATTTAGTTTGACAAATGACAGAGGATTTTACATTCAGTTATTGATATACTTGCTGAAAAAGTCCCTTTTTTTCAGTTTTCTCTGTTTTGACATAATAACCTTTGAATTAACTGAGTTTTCATGAACATTTAAATTAAATATAATAAATTAAATATAGGAAAATATATAAATTACAGTGAAAAATACAAAATACAGATGATAATATTGTATTAAATGGTGATAAATCACTTAAGAAAGGCTGACCAGAGAAAGAAAAAAATTGTTTGGAAACTGCCACAAAAGCACTACTGGGTCTTTATGGGTTAAGTCCTATTTAGCATAAAATGTTGTTTCGCCAAACGTTAACCACACAGACACCACCTAGTATCAGCCCAATTGTCCACCTACTGTGTTTAACACCTATCTTACATACAAGCTGAATGTGTAAGATCAGATAACCTTAACCCTACATGATGAGATACAGGACATTTAAAACCAAACAGACTAAAAGACACGTGTTTGCCATCGACACTTAATCCAGTTTGAACCAGTAACATTTCTGTGCTTCCAATAAAATGTGCAATATCAACTTTATATGTAAATATGTGCAGTACAATCAATTATTCTCTCATACAAATCAATACAAAAGTGTTTTTAATTTTATTTATAGATCTATTTACACTATTTGCTATATGTCTTATTATTATGTACTTATTGTAACTATAAAATGACAATAAAAGCATATCTAATCTCATCTATCTTATATAAATTGATTTATTTACATGTTACATATCTACTGCAATCAACAAACCAATCAAATATTAATTTAATATTAGAGCATTAATGACACACTGACCTCCAATCACTGTCAAGCCATTTCCAAGATGCTGACCTGAGATGATGAAATTTTATAATATTCATTAATTTTATAATAGTGACGTTTATCTGATGAAATCACTGACATCACTTGGTGGAAGCAGAAGAGGTCCTGTGTGTTCTATAGTAAAAATTCAAAATGATTAATCACAATAGAAATAGGAAGCAAAGTTCTTAATTTTACTGTTACTCGCAGTGCAGTGTAATGCTATGCAAAGTTATGCAGCAATATATGCAAGTGCACAAACCTGAAAGATTACTATATAGTGTACGTGACATGGTTTGGCTATTTACAGCTTCATCTAATACTTAATTATCAATTAATCTGCCATTTGCTTTGAATAAATTAATGCATTTTTAGTTTGGCTGCACATGTATACAGAACATAAATGATTTCACAGACATTATTCTCACAAACAGTAACCGAAAAAAGGGGAAAAAAAGAAATAAGCTGAAGCCAAAGTTGTTGTTTAACTTTCTCAATCCTGTATCCATCCCTTCCCATTATCCATACAACTAACAATGCCAAATAAATAAACATACATAAATGAGTCTAAATCCTTAATAATATCATATTTAAAGCATTTTGTATTATAATCCTTGGGTATTTACATTTAAAGGCTTTTCTTAACTCAACAGAGTGAAACAGTTTCAACTCATAACTATGTGCATTCATTATTTGACTCCAAAAGCAGAAACATCTATATTTTACATTTCATGTGCAGACAGTTTATGTTCAATACACTTTTTATGTGGTTTCCAACAGCGTTTATGGTCTGTAATCACCCCTAAGAAACAGTGAGAGAATTCGGGAAAAATACCCTCTTAATACTGCTCTATAGTTTGAAGTGCCATTTAATCCACAACATAAAATGTGAATTGATTACAGTTGCTAGAAAAGAGTGGATGATACCCTCAAAGACTTAAGCAGCTGCCCGGGACCAAAAGCATCTACTGATGTCAAATATTTAATGACTTTTGAGCCACTAATCTTATCATTACAATGAAATAATTGAGGTAAAACAGTTTTTGAGCTTTTCATGGTCATCACATATGACCCATGTGGACGTTCAGAGGCTCCACAGTGAACATGGAAACAGCAACACTGATTTACCAACAAACAAATGCAATTTGACAGATGGTAGTGACTGTAGATGTTTGTTTTTATGTTCAGTTATTGATATATTCTGCTGAAAAAGTCAGTTTGTTTTCTACCTGATCAGTGAATTAAATATAGGAAAATACCTGATTTACACTGAAACATTCAGAGGATAGCATTATAATTAATGGTGACATATCACTTAGGGAAGGTTAAATTCATGTGGGAGCCACCACAAAAATAGTTCTAAGTTTTAATCAATTAGTCATTGCAGCTTGTCAAGTTAGATTTCAGAACTTTTGTCCACAGAGGCGTGTAGCTAAAAGATCTAGTTTTTTAGGGTTAGGCTTTCCAGAAACACCTGAGGCAAAGTGCCTTCACTAATACAACCCAGTGAAAGCAGAGTGCTATAATTTAGTCTGCAGGGATTGAACAGAAGCGCCCTCTCCAAAGTGGTGTCTGCCAATAACTTTACACACCCCCTATGTAATTTTGATGGCATCACTATCAAATCCTTAATCACAGACTTATGAACATCACCCAGATTGCCAAATATTAGTACAAGTGGAGACAACAGCTAAAAGAGGTACTTCACCACCGCTGAGGCAAACACACACACACACACACACACACACACACACACACACACACACACACACACACACACACACACACACACACACACACCATCAGAAACATCAAAATACACCTACTCTTGTTTGTATGTGCAGGCTTGCGGGCAAATATGCACAGACACACAGACACACACACACATAGAAGGAGTGGTGGTGAGGTTGGTAGCAGATTGCTCCTGAAGGTAGCTCAGGGCTGATGGAGCTCTTCACTGTGGGACATGATGGATATAAAAACAAGATTAGAGAGTTCAGTCTGTCTGCCTTCTGCTCTGCCTCTGTCTGTCTGCTGAAAAGTCTTTTAATAAAAACAGTCTTTACATTTTGCCCAGAAAACTGCCGTTTGATCATTCAGTAATAAGCAGTAACTCTTTGGATAATGGTGTAAAATGTGAGCTGAGGAGAATACCATAGAGTTTACTGATGATTTATTTTTTAGCCCTATTACTATTTTAATCTTTTATTTCACAGTTTCTCTACAACAATTTTAACACTTGTCTCAACACCATCCATCCAACACTTATAAAGATATCCACCATGCCATGCCACGTATGACGATATAAACTAAACCGTCAACATATTTGCCTTGCTTTGATATAAACTGCATTAAATGACATTTTATTTGGAACCTCTGATAAATGATCTGGTCCAGCTAAAAAAAAAAAAAAAATCTTTCATTTGTTACATTTCAGGGCAAATAGAAGCTTTGATTGACAGGTCTGTATGACAGTTCACTCATATGCATAGATGGACTTTATGATTTTTGGTTTATCTAATATATTTTTTTTTCCCCTGACTGTAGTTGTGGATAACAGGTAACAGGTAACAGCTAACAATGACTTTGCAATAGTAGATAAAGCTTACAGTTTTACCAAGTAAAGTAAGGTTCAGTAAGCACATGCTTAGTGTTAGCTCCCCCATGACCCCTTGGACCCATAATTCTGCCCATTTGTCCAAATATGGTCACCTCTGGCTCCAAAAGGCCAACATGGTGATGTCCAAATCATAAACTACTGACTTCAAAACAGCAGTTCAGAAACTAATGGGTGATGTTACAGTTCCTTATCCACAAATTAATTATATTTATAAAATGTGATGCACACCAACACAGGTACATGTATTTTGCAAAACAACCATTTTTTTGTGTGGGGTACTCTTCTACATGTAAACAGTGTTTTAGTGCACTTTTTAAAAACTCCATCCAAACTGAAGATTTTCAAAAACTCTGTGTCTATCTGGGTCCACATTGTCTGCATATATAATCTATATATGTTAGTAAGCTTCAATATACAATATATACTATGTTCATTATTTGGGTTGATTTTGTGTTCTGTGTAACTTGGTACATTTTCAATTAATCCATTGCCTCTCTCTGCACTTGTGTTGTTGACTTTTGTGGTCATATGTGCAGAAATACAAATGAAAAAACTAAGTGACTACCATGCTCAGGTATGTGTAAAGCTCCAGAGTGGACATTTCATTGAGACAAGTGAGGAAATTATTGTAAGAGAAATAATGGTAGTATTTTCTCTATAATATTGCCAAGAATATTATTTATTCTTCCTCACTGTGTCTAAAAAGGCAGATTGTGTGTCCTTTCTGTGCTTCTTTTACCCCTCTGTCCCTTTTCTCTCTAGTGTTTATGTCCTTTTTTTTATTATTCTTTGGTGTACTCCTCCTTCTCTCTAACGACCCTGAGTTCTGAGCTGTCCCTGGTCTGACCTGATCAGTTTTGTCCTACCCAACAGACCATACAGACCATGAACATTCGTCATCTGTTCATTTTTGTGTGTCTCACTTTGTGATCTATTCTCTAGCTGTCCCCCTGTAGGCGAAAACAGTGATACTACAAGGTTCTGTACACTGGGATTACTAGACAGATCACATAGGATTACTAACAACTGCATATGTCTATACATACACATAAAAGGCCTCTCAGTTGAAGACAGGTACAGCAATATTTAGCAGAATCATCATTATTGATGTTAATATTAGAAAAAAATAAATCGTGTTAACAGCAAGAGCTGATATAACAGAGGAATGGAAAGTAGTACAGTAGTAGTACTATTATAATAGCAAACTACTGGTGCCTTAAACAAGTTACTTAAGACATTAAGATTATAAGACTTGTTTATAAATGTATAGGATGGAGATATTAAATAGCTTACTACACTATAATTAAACACAAAATAAAATGATCTAAATGATTGACTTGATTTTTTATTAATCAGTGGCGGATTTACCTACAGGTGTTGAAAGTAATGTTAATGCAGCTCTCACTGGAACCCCAGTCTCCCACATTGTAGGCCTCACTGAGCTATCCATCCACATGTATAACTGCTGTAGATGTTTGCACCCCAAGGCTCTCCTATCTCTTCTGTTGGAGGAGAGTCTACTGCGCATGTGCCATTTATAACGAGAGTCTATATGGTAAAGGGAGTTAAATGTAATCTAGACTAAAGTCTAATCCTGAAGAGACAACTGTGTATTCAAGCAGTATTTGGGTCTACATGCCGAAAAAACAAACAAACAGCCACAGACAGTATTTTTATACAGTCAGAACTATATAACTGCATAGCCTAAGTATTAAATATCTTTGAGTTGCTGTGGAACACTGCCAGTGATTGAGTGAATCACACATGATAGCTTACCATTAACTAAGTACAAGTGAAATTTACATCTTTATAAACTCATGTTTTTCCTGTTTCTGCAAATAATGTTATTACAGTATATATGTGGTTATATATAGTGCTAATGAAATCAGAGATTAGAGTTTGCCTTGTTACAAAGACACTTGAGAAAATCAGCTACCCTCTAAAATTGACCATCTTTTTAGTTTTTTAAATAATTTCAGCTTTGTGTCCTTTCACCTCTGTCTCACTGAGTTGACTGCCAAACTACGCTCTGATTAGCTCACTAGATAATGCTGCCTGTCTTTGCAGACTGTCACTGCACAAAAAAAATCATCTATATATCTGGCTAAACAAATGTGAATTTTCCAGTATGTAACACCAGAGATAATATCTGATTTGGAAGTGGCTGCATCTTTACAGACGTGTAGAACAAATCAGACATCAGATGAAGACCACGGAGGGTCTTTTACATCTGTCATGTGGGTGAGATGTCAGATAGACAGCTGGGTGTAGGCTGTGAGCTCAATGTAACACAATTCTCCATTAACAGCACATCAGATTTAATATTTTTCCACAGAATATTTTCCACATCTACATTTCAATGCAATTTAAGATTACACAAAGTGCTCCCAATCCTGTATTGCACAGATTAAGGGTGCTCTTTCTTCTCCTTGTGATTCTAACAAAATATCTAAACAAATCTAAATGATGGGGGACAAAATCCTTTCATCTAAACATGCATTGTACAGTTTAACTGAAGAACACATGAGGCCTCATCAGTTTGCTCTTGATACAATATTCTGGGTATTTTCTTTTACAAATAAGAGCTAAATTTGTTAAATTAAATTTAACAATCATTGAACCAAGACAAGTGAGCACTGAGCAAAGTAATTTCCAATGGCGTGCTGTTAGTCGAGAGTCTAGACCCAAGGATATCCCAGGAATCGACACAGAGAACAGCATTATAAACACAAGAGATTACTCCAGCTTTACACCATGTACACTCCCCTCGGGTAATGAAGTTAATTAAAAATGGTTAGTGTTTATAAAATTACATTAGCTCTGAATGAAGCACTGAAAGTTTGAACACATCCTCAGTTTTCCTCAGTCTCACAGATATCTCCGGGTATATTTCCAGCACCTCTTTGAAGCTAAGTGTATTTTTCTAGAATCAACATCATAGCCAACAGCTGATCTGCAGGCAGTGCCTGTGTCTTTACTTTAATCTCCATTTAATGTTGAAAGCACAGTGGTAAAACGTGCTGCCAAGAGACACAGACCTAACTATGGGATCAAGGACAGAGCTGTTTAGCCAAGGCTTGGCACACACTGACAGATGTCTTGTGGGTTGGTTTCACTGAGAATTATTTACAGTTAGAGCTTGCAGTCAGAGATACCAAACTGATGTTAGAGAAATCCCTGGCCTCTCTATGCCAAATAGATGGAACGTTTAAAGCAAATGCATTGCTAATTGCCAGTGAATTCACCATTATAGTAAACCTTAAATTTGTATGTGATATGTTAAGAATACATACACACAAACTCATACATATACACATGTACAGAGACAGGAAAATGATGCCCTGGGTTATAACCATTGACCTGGAAAGGCTACAGAAGTGGCTCTAAGCTTTGTGTTTGTGTGCGGAAACAGAGAGGAGAGGCATACAGGTGGAGTCAAAGGTCTAACTGTGGATAAACATATAGAGTGAGGGAGAGAGAGAGAGGCTGAGAGAGAAGATGTAATAGGAGTCAGAGATAGGGCTTGCTAAACTGGATGAGATAAATTGGCCCCAGAGCAGTTGGTGTGTGCAGTATCCAGCTGACGCATAAACACATCTCATTTCATTGATGCTTAAATGACATCACAGAGTTAGCTCATCCCCATATGTTGGTTTCCTTCCATGGTATTTTCTGTAACTTTGCTAATTATGAGAGAAAACAACATTAATGACAACACTGGCCAGAGAGAGGGCATCTGATGTGCAGTAGTTCAGACTTTTGAGTACTATTACACTTTGTTTGTCTTGTGACAATAAAACAACTCATTACAAAACCTTTAACTGATGCAATAGGAAGTGCATCTCCCCCATTGCAATGTCTCTGTATTAAAGCTTTATTTGTCCCAAGTTATCACATTATACTACTTGGTCATGACCCTTTACGTCTTTTTTCAGGTCCTGGGGTAACCACAATAGCAACAATTTTCAACACACAAGGTAGAAGTCAGTGTAAATACTTAGATGTTAGAAACTGAGAAATCAGGTTACATAGGAAAACCTAATAGGTGTTGGGATAGTTATGGTGAAACACCAAAATTTGTGGACATACACACAGCAGACCATGGTTCATATTCCATTCAATGCTGGATGTATCTCTTCATCTGTCTTATTTTAGTCCTTCCCTCAAATGTTATTTCTTAATCTCACCTCTGATGTCTTTTGTTTAAGGGTATCTGTGTGTTGAACTGTGACGACCTGGCCAAGTAGACCAAATGCCTGCGACTGAGAATATGCAAACTATTAATGTCTAATTAAGTGCCTAATCACAAAGGCTAGGTTGTGACGAAGGATCCACTATTTTTTTTTTGTTTTTTGCTGATACCAATTATTAGTAATGAAGTATGCCAATAACTGTTTTAGAAATTATATATATATATATATATATATATATGTGTGTGTGTGTGTGTGTGTGTGTGTGTGTGTGTGTGTGTGTGTGTGCAGTAATGATGAGAAT
>JAPQRQ010000015.1:27024279-27037518 GCA_037367365.1 Apogon talboti
ACAGCAGCAGTGGTTGTTTTGCTATGTTTTGTTATTATCTGGAGCGGTGCTTTTGCCCTCCGTCGTACTGCGCATGTACGGGATTACCGGACATAAACAATAACATGCAACGTGTCCATAGGGATAAAAACGTGTTAACTTTTAACTATTTCTAGTATCACCTTCAACAACTTTCCAAAAAAGCTAAAGCGATATAAAATATACAACAAAACCTGTATGCAAAATCATGCATAACACATTTGACAACCTAGAATCATCACTGTCATTGGTATGAATGTTATTGTGTTCTGATGTGGGACACCAATGCAAAGCTAGCAGTAAATCTCCTCTCCTATCTTGATAAATTGACCACAAATTTTAAGTCTGAACAACCATATTCTTGCCTGGAAAACTTGTACTATAGCATTTTATTTTGGAAATTATGACTTAAAGTTTTAAATGTCATCTTCCTCAACCACTTGTGCTGAGATGGTACGATGCTTCGGTGGAAACGCAATGTGCTGGTGCAAAAACTGAGTTGAGTCGAGCTGATACTGTCAGTGGGAAAACTGGCATTAGTTACCAGTTATATTTGTCTGTTTTATGCTGAAGATGCGTAGGCAACCCAGGGAAAAGCCCATCACACAAGGACAAAAAAATATAATCAATTCCGTTCCCCGTTCCCGAGAAAAGCAGGAGTGCCTGGTGCCAATATTTAATCCTCCAATGAGAGCACAGCCTCAGGTCACCTGCTCAACAAAAAATTTTAAATCGCACTCATTTGGCTGGTTTCCTGAATTCACACAGAAATTAAACAGATCTTAAATGAATGTTGACAAGACAAAAGGGCACAGGTCAAATTATTTTTTCATTTAGGGTTTTTCTAATACATTTTTGTGAGGATTAATATAATTTTAAGTGTGGGTGGTTCTACGTGGCCCGTTTGGACCAGCCAACACTGATAAGGACTTGACATCACCATGACAATACATTCCTTATAGCCACACCAACTGGTGCATTATGGGAAGAGTTAATATCGTCACTGAGGAGAGATGCAATCTTTGTGCAACCTCTGCATGTCCTTTGTGTCCCCTCATAAATAAAAGCCCCTATGACTCCATATTCTACAAAAGGTTGATAAACTATGGCTCTGTCAAGGGAAGTACCGATTTTACAGAAGCTGCAAAGACGGGAGGCTCGGAGGGTTATCTGGGAAAAAAAAGGGGAAAAAAAGTCAGGTGGCTGACATTTTAAACCAATTACTAATTAGAAAAAAGAAAAAACACATATCTTTATTACAGCTCATTACAGACTATTAGCCTGTATCCAATGGCAGTTTAAATCAAAGTTTTCTTATATGGAAGTGAGAACACTTAAGGGATATTTGGCCCATTGCATGGTGCAATCAGAGACATAATGACTGCATTTCACTATTTTTCTTCCCCTCTGCTAAAATACTTAGGCTCCTGCTACCAACTTGCCATTATGCTTCCCCCAGGTGGTGACACTGGAGCTGCTTCATACATTTTAAAAGGTCATAGAAACAAGTGGAGGACCTGGACCTCCACTGGAGAAAAGCAGCCGTACACACACTCAGTTAGAGGAAATTTTCATATGTTGAAAATTATTTATAGAGACAGCTGCACATGAACCCACCACAACAATAAATGGTTAATGTAACAGCTGTTTTGGAGCTTGATATGCATAAAAAAATCTGTTTATATGTCTAAATCTATTTACTTATTTGAATGTGTGAATCAGAAGGACAGACTTCATGGGGTGTGAAATAGAGGTGGCTGTTTTCGAGGTTAAGGTTGTACCGGTGAACGCTGTGGTTGGTGCTCATTCGAGTGCTGTGACTAATTAGGGAGAAATTGTTGACCAACAGCACACGACAGAAGCAGTAAACACTGTTGGTTCAAAGAACCCACCCTTTTTCATTTGCGTTCTGAATGTACAAAGTATAATTTGCATGTAATGTTTCCACTTCTTCTGTCTTTGTCTTTTTCTCCATTATGTCTGGTACCGTTTAATGCGCTGTGGTTTTGCTAATGAACAATGAAAAAAAAATAAACTGTGGTTATCAAAGTCGGCTGAGATGCATTAGTTTGTGCACTGGGAAAGTGTGTGTAGGTGTCTGTGGTCTGTCTGGACTCAACAGAACTCTCTTTCTACTTAATTTGAGTAGTTATGTTGCGATTGCTTTTTTACTTTCACTCCTCACAACAACACCGATGGAGGAGCATGAACTTGGAACATCAGAAGCATTGTTTCGCCTTTTCTTCTCCGATTGGCTGCAAGAAATATCCGCAGTACTCCTCACACTTGTAAAACAGGCTTATAATATTGTTTTTAATGCAATGTTTGTTAATGTTAATATTTTTTAAAGGGATTAGACTGATTTCAACCAACATGTACAAGGCCATCACAATTTTAGATCATGATTGATCTTACTTTGGCAGGGGATCGACTAAAGAAATAAATACCAGTGCCTTCAAAACTTTATTACTCACATAACATTTATTTCAAATAGTTTGTTTAAGGGCTGTTTTTACACTTGCAGGACCCATTTTCCATACAAATCCTCTGCAGTTCAGCACTCAAAGAGCTCAGTATTCTCAGCCTGAAAATGTTCTTGGCACAGAAAAAAAAAAAGACTTGAACATTAGGAACGGTGCGATGTTTGTCACTGTCACTTTAATCTCACTGACTAATTATAATCAAGAAGAGGTGGGACTTACAAGATCAAAAAGGGAAACCTCATTATTAATGATCAAACACTGCAGGATTAACATGATACAACCACATTCTCACCTTTCTGTGGGCCAATGACAGTAAAATTTAACAAATTACCTATTACAGCAGCCAGTGTAGAATAATGCTCTGATACAGAGGTGACATTTTTGTAACCATGGCAACAATAATCACCTGTCAGATGAAAGTCAGGTTGAGGGTGCATCCACCACAAAAAAAAAAAAAAAAAAAAGCTGGTTGTAGACACTCATTAATGTCATTGTGGTATTTTACAGAAGGCCTTGTACTAACCTATGGCAAAAAAACCCTTATTGATGTGTAGCATTGCTGCTGCGAGCACAGACCGCTAGTCTAGTGAGTCCATTTCAGTCCATTTATCTGTATACTTTTATTTATACTTTAGCATCTGTTTGCACCAAGGTGTTTGGTTTCATTCCATATTAACTTGCAGAGTTTGTTGTGTTGCTGTTGCTGAAGAAATGATGAAGACTTATAATAAGTCCATCAGCTGTTGGTCTGACTTCTGAATGTGTAATGAAACTGATTTACTCAGATGCTAGTGTCAAAATATTATTGACTCATTATAAACACTAATGGGGTAAAAACAGCTGGCAAAATTACAGTTAATTAATGTAAACACTGCAGCTGCATGTATGTGGATGTGGTAAGGATATGTCAAAATATTGTCATAATTTCTCTCCAAAACTATGCAAAAATGCAGAGTTTCTAGTCACATAACAACAACAAAAAGCCATCACACAGTGTCAGCCTTCAGACACCAGAGAACGCCAGAGGAAAACTTAGTTTGGCTGTAACTTTCCTGTATTTTAGGAGGTAAGAAAATTGTGATTCAGCTCATGGATGATGATTTTACCTCAAAAGTCATCGTCATCTTTTGGCCCTACCTGCATGGATGGGACAATAACACAGAGAACACATAACCCCTGGGCGGATAGAGCGGTGCATATCGGGCGTGACAGGCAGAGTGACGTAAAAGACAATCAAAATGAAACAGATAAAAGAAGAAAACCGCAGAGACATGGTGGAATGTCCAAGAGGGAGAGGCGACATCAACACAGATGATGTGAGATTTAGTAAACTCTGCATAACAACAACTGGTACTGATGTAGACCTAGTGTTAGAGTATATTTTGGAGTTCATTCTTTAGCTTGAATAAGAAACTCCATCTGAACTTTGACTGTTCTTTTAGTACTTTTTTAAACAGGTATCTGTGTTTGTACTTTAGTAAAGAATGAGTAGACTTCTCCTGTTGAAGAGCATTTTAATTTCATTTTATTCTCTTTTACAAAATGCCTATTGTTGTTAATTATTCATTCAGCTGTAATTTAATCACTAGCCTTTTGCTGTCCATTCGTTCATGTTCGTTACTGTTAAATCACTCACGACTACTGTTAATCAGTCACTCTTAATTGTTCAGAACAAAGTTTTCATTGTCCATGTTGTACCAGAGTGCATAACTTAACCTGGCCCACCTTTGATCAGTTTTTGTATAAATTCTTCACTGCTGAGTTTAACAAGCTGACAGAATGTTGCTGTCTTGTTAGTGTTACATTCTGTCTCCACTGCGCTCACCTGAACCAGCCACAATTTGGAGTGGGGAAATATTTCTTCAACGCCCCCTCTGAGTTTTATCTAAGTGGATGCTTCTTCATCCAAGGCCAGATTAACACAACTTCCAACATTCAGGTTAGAAAAAACCAAACCAAGTACAATTGATACTAAGCAAAATAAACTGTTGCACCTAACTAAAAAAAGCACTGGAACGGATGCTGGTTTTCAGAGTGAGTGAGTGCACAAACATTTAACAACCCGTCGTGTTTGTTAAATTCCAATTTAACATCCTCAAAGATGAACTGATGTTTTGGAGCGTTTTGGCACTGTGCAGTTCAGCACAAGTTTACTTGACATTCCAATTATCTGCTGGTTATTCATCACTGCAGTGTAAATAAAAAAAAAAAAATGAGGAAAAAAAATTAAATGTAGTGTTTTGGACTGTACTACATTGAATAAAACACAAAAAATGACCCCAAGTGAGCACCAAGAAAGTGGCACTTTATATTTCCTGCACAAATATATTCAAACGTGCTACATTTATTAAGAATACAGTCATCTCTGAGTTTTGTTCCTACAGCATTCATACATAAATGAAGCTTAAATTAATCAATACTGTATGTAGATTTGGTACACACACAAAAATACATAAAATTATAAATAAAAGCATGCTGCATGGTAAAGAAGAGTATGCAAGTCCATACATAAGCATAAAATAAATAATGAAGGAATATTTAAATGCTTAAAAATGCCAGAAAAAAACAATTATTTTAATTTCACCGCATGGATATTAGTGAGTGTGTGATGTCTGTTATGAACCGAGACTCATTTTTTAGGGTTTTACTTCAAAGAAAACATTTGCATACCGCATAGTGGATGTTTGAGGAGCTCCAGGTTAAGTGCACTTTGAAGGAAATCAGGAATTAAAGAGACTAATCGGTTTTATTTGGAGCGCTGGAACCCGTATCTCGTATCCTGGACTCACTCATCTGTCAGCTCTATCGCCCGGCAACACTAACATTCCCACGCCGAGCCACTGCGCGGCCGTGAAGGATGGTCGACGGGACAGGATGTTCCACTCCTCTCATATCCCCATCCATTTTTCCAGCACCGAACCTCTCTCCGTCCCCCTGTAGTCCATCTATTCAACTCCCTGCAGACACACACTCTCTCTCTCTCTTTAACTGTGATTACTCTGCTCCCTCCGCTCTTCCTCACCCGTCCTTGGAGGGGCACTGGGCCATTACAACTTTTTTTTCTCCCCCCCACCTTTGCACAGTGTGTGAGTGTGTGCGCCTACATATATATATGTGTGTGTGTGTGGTAATAGCATAGTAAATCTGCAGAGGTCTTTTTCCACTCTGCTGTGAGAGCGGCATTCTATCATGCTGTGCTGTTTTATTGGAGCAGACACTCAAGTACAACACAAACACATCCACACACACACGCACACACACATTTATGCACAGACAAGAATATTACCTGTAAGTTAAGGTAATGATAAAAGTTAAAACAAAACTGGGGTAAAAATGCTATAAAAATGCACAGCAGAACGCACAGCTACAGTCAGAGTTGGCAGAAAAATAAACGAAAAAATACCTGTAATTAAGCTAAAAAATGTAATTTACACAACCACATTCAGACACACACACACACACCAAACACACACCGTGTCTGGCAGTAATTCAGTGCACTATTGATTCACTTTCCATCTATAATTCATGATACAACACACACCTCAAGTTAAGTGGAGACACACATACACACAAGACAGACTGGCAGATTCTGAGAGGTAGGAAGACGAGAAACACAACACCTCTCACTGTGTATAACTTAAATACAGTAGCACACACAGACATGACGCGCACGCACACAAATACACAAGTCTAGCCGCCAGCTAGCAGGAGTTCACTCATCTCAACCTTGTCTTCACCTCTCCATCATTCACTCACTTCTCCTCCCATCGCTCTTTCTCCAAATCCAACTTAGCTGAGGCAGCACCCCACTTCTTACTCTCACTCATACAGTCATTTTCAGGTAAAATATAAAACATTTCCCGCTTGTTGTCTCTATAAAGACGGTTGGATGTTCCTCTATGATCACTATGATCAACAAAAGATGGAGAGAGTCGAATGATCATGTGGTTCTCAGCTAGTCTCACGCTGGAACTCACATTTCCCACTGGTGATGATGTTGTGGCCCACTTTTACAGAAATTAAACCAAAAATTAGGCTTGTAAGCACGTATACAATGTCTTCACTGTCTATATTAAACATGAGTTTCATCCTCTTCTGGGCAAATTACTCTAATAATGAAATCTAATAAACTGAGGGGAACATCATAACTGTGCAACTGAATTTACATACTAAGTAAGTTTAATTTCCACGTAAGATGAATCCATTTTTCCATATACTCACGGTAATATTTCTATTTTTCTCTTCTTACCTACTAAATCATGACACCTGTTCGGTCATATGTTAACCAAATGTTGGTTTTGCTAATAGACTGCGTATAATAAGAGGATGGAAGAAGCATGACGTCACCAATCAGTTTCTGTGCTGCTGTTTTGAAGCCAGGAGCTTGTGATTTAGCTATTGCTGGGTTGAGTTTTGGAGCTGAAACTGACCATATTTGGACAATAAGGGGTGGAGCCTCTGGAGCACAAAGAGTCATGGGTGAGCTACAGCTAAATGCAAACTTCCTGACTTGGTAAAACTGGAAACTTAGTCCTGCATTTGTGTAATAAAGTTATTTTATGGTCTTGTTAGTGTAACATACTAACCACAAATATAGTCCAACTGTCTGTCAGGAAAAATTGCATTCTATTAAATAAACCGAAACTCAGAAAGCCTAACTCTGCAGTCGAGCAAGCTGTCATACACACCCACACCTGTCAATCAAAGCCTGACACTGCAGACAGCAAAGCTTCAATTCCATCTGAATTCTTATTAACCTGTTAAACCCTGGGCCATTTGTTTTCAGTCAGAATCATTTCAATGTAACACAGAAAAATGGATTAATTAATAGCAGGAGCTTTATTCATATAAAACCAAGCTATGATCAGAAGACAGCAAAGATAAAAGAAAATTCATCATCATCACCACTTCATAACGCGACCTTTATTTTTGCTCTTCTTTGGTTTGTTCAGCGAGTTTTAGCAGTAGAGAAATAATACGTGTACTGTTGTATCTGCTTAGTGTTAGCTTAGCGCTGCAAAGTTTGTCACATTGTTTTTTTGTTTGTTTTATTAAATTATTCATGATATATGCTGGTGTCAGACTGTTAGCCTGTTTTATTTTTTATATTTGCCCATTTAATTGCTTGTTGTTTGGATTGTATTCTGTTTTCTAAAATTTTGATTTATTGAGCTTTTAGCTAACGTTCTTCTGGTTACATCAATGTAAAACATGTTGCGACAAGCGTCCCGTAGCATTACCATGACAACACAGAGGTAACTATAGCTGACTATGGCTAACTATAGAAAATGTAAAGATAGAACAGCTGATGAAACAGATGAGAATAGAAGGAGTCCTGCAAAAAAAAAAAAAAATGACAGTATTTTCAGAGAGAAGTTCGATGCAAGTCTATGGGAACCAGGGCTTTTTGGAGCAGCATCTAGTGGCCACTAGCAGTATTGCAACTTTAAGATACTTCCACTATGGCTTCATTTTGGAGCCAAGGTCTTTGCCTCTCAATCAAAGTAAACGCCAAACATCAGATAGTTGACCACACACACTGTGACCTATTTAGAACAACTCTGTAACCCACTTTTAGGCCATGACCCACAATTGAGAAAGCTGCCACGGGGGAAATTCTGACTAAATGCAACTGAAGCAAAGTCGGAAGGCCACTGTGTGTTTGCCTGGGTTAATTCATCCCCAAGTACTGATACTCATAGACAAACCTGCAGTAAGATAAGTCATAGGAGCAGGTACAGGAGACAACAATGTAACTCGAGTAATTACATTTTCATAGCAGTTCACAGACATTAAGCTGTTTCAGTCACTGTTAAAGAGGGATTATTATCATACGATTCTATCTATTTAATTTTTACCAACATTTTCCATATTTTATCTTTAAATAAAATTAAATATGACATAAACACTTGCCTATTTATTGAAGATAACGCCACGTTCTCGTAACGAAGCCCAGTGAACCCTGCTGGGATTCCTTCTTATTTCAGAGCTCCAACAACTCAATTTAGTATCTGATGCTTAACAATCATCTGCAGCTTCACACATCAGTATGAGCATGCACACACACACACACACACACACACTCTCTCTCTCTCTCTCTCTCTCTCTCCATATGGCAAAAGCCACTTCAGTGTTTTCATTAAAATTACTGGGTCACTAAAACAGCATGAACACTTAACTTAGCAATCAGCATAAATCACATGTGTGCTGCATTGTTCCTGTTATTGTGCTTGTTGAAAAATTCCCAGTTGGAAAGTTTTCAAGAGTTAGCCTGCTGTTAGGTTTGTAAGTCAGCTACTGTATTTATGTGCAGTCTTTAGTTTCTGTTTGTAGCATTTAGCTCCAGACAATCATAATAAAATTATTTTGCGCTTTTCCATTCTTTGTTTCTATTGGAGATATGAAACTTTTAATCTTTCCTGCCCTATTAAAACCAGTTGCAATATTTTTTTATAGCATCATTTCTATTATGATTATTACCACAGAGTAATGATACCAATAAATAACCTCTTAATACCTCCAATCACTAGGTAATTAGACTTTTTGCCCCTTTATTACTGCACTGTGCCTTCATAATTACTATATTGAATGTGTTGCTTTGATGCGTACATAAAGAGTGGCATGTGGTATAGATGCGCATTGTGTATATGCAAGAAGAATTATATATAGGCACACATACACATTGATACATAAGCGTGTGATCTCATGGAACAAAGCACTAAAGTAACACAGACACCCCCTAGAGGTAAGGTAACCTGTCAAACCGAATTAACATTACTCATGCACATACACACACACAAACACAACTATCTCTATCTACACTTATACAATGTCATACGAACTTTCATCTTAACATTCGATATTCTTCCTGAATATCTTGACGCACTTTCATGACTTAACGCAAGGCTCCTGCATCGAGGGTGCTTGACTGAGCGAATATCTCAGAAGGAAGCAATGACAGAAAAGACGGCAAGACGGGAAAGAGTTGCAACTCTGAGCTTTAGTACAGAAAGCTCTGGGATGGCATGCATATTCATAAGACTAATTTCCATCTGAGCTGAGAGAGAAAGAGTAGCTATGCACAAAAACACACACACACACACACACACACACAGACACACACACACACACACACATCATGCGCACGCACACACACCCACACACACACACACACACACACATCATGCACACGCACACAAATATGCGAGCTGCGCAGTGCCAGTGGAGTTGTGAAAAAGGATGAATGTCTTACCTGATTGAGTGGCAGAGAATGAGTTATGACGACGGCGGGGAGCAAAAAAGAGAAAAGAAAGAGGAGCAGAGAATTAGTGTCATTATTCAATTACGAAAAGGATCCAAACATTTGTCAAAGGCTGCAATTCATGATACATCAAATAAACCTTTAAATGAATGTATTAAGACAAATGCTTATACACCTGCACATATAATAATGGCATAAAGTTAAATAACAGGGTCTAAAAAAAACATGTTTACAGAAATAATCAGTTATAAATACCACACTTTAAGAAACTCTAGAGCACCGCATGAATGATTGAGGAAACTAATCTAATCAGACTTCATTTACAGCAAATTCCTTCACTAAACAAATGATTCGATGATCTAATGTGAGACAGAATATGACATGTAACCGTGTGGCATTCGTCTTAATTGATCCTGACATGTTTTTATTGCCTTATGTGCTGCAGTTGCACAGATGTAAGGAGCTATTACATCATGTGTTTGCTACATATTGATTAATTCATGATGCAAAATGTTAAACACACTGATTGAAATGCAGGATATGTTATTTTGTTTATGCCTAAACAGTGACTATATGTCCTCCTATATCATATCGATGAAGGTTACATTGATACTGCAGGCATAAGTGGCCCCACGTCCGGTCTTTTCACTTACATATGACTCAGATCAGTGAGTGTCAGTGAATGACAGTTTGATCAGCAGAAATCACATGGAACATACAGTATGTAGCTCTAAATCCAGTATAGATCTGATCTGTTTTCAATATGACCTCGTCTGCACAGTTATAATAGAATGTATGCAACTCTTACATCACTCTAGAACTATGGTCTACAGTAATATGGATATTTTCAGAAAAAATGTGCTGTTTTATTAAATTCTGTCCCCATGACCCTCACCCCAATGCAAAACCAACTAGAAACTGGTACAAGCACCGTCTCTGGCAGACTTATAACAAGTTGTACAGCGACAAGTTATAGTCATAGTTAAAGTCACAACATCGGTACAGTTCCAGTCTGATTGAGCTCTCCGAATGTGTTCGTGCTGACTTCAGTCTGCTATAGGTACGCTGCCTTACACACCTACATGACCTACGTTTGATGTTTCTGATTCAGATTTATAACAAGAGACATATGCAAACTGAGACGTGACACCAATTTTTTCTAATTTCTTAATTTTCCCTGTGCACACAAATGTGCATGAACCAGAGTTTTTGTAACCTAAAAGGCCAAGGTCAAGCAAGGTCAAGTTTATTTATATAGCATATCTAAAACAATGTAAGCTGCCCAAAGTGCTGTATAAAGATATAAACATTATTTACATGTGAATAAGAGAGTAAAATGTAGAGGAAAACCTACTTCTAAACCAAATAAAATTAAGATTATCACTTTCAATGATCAATAAATCGAGTGTTCATGCTCATCCCTAAATATAAGGACAAAAAAATGCAGCGCAGCCATTTACAGTGAACAATTTATAGCGTGCAGACAATAAAAGATGTTTTTAATGCCTATGTATAGGATACTTTGTGTGTCATTAATGAAACAAGACATATTGTGACAGACGGTGAAACTCCCACTCACTTGTATAGGATAAAATTTCTCAAAAACTATTGGAAGAACAGCTGCAAATTTGATATAAACATTCATTTAGGTCAAAATACACACACACACACACACACACACACACACACACACACACACACACACAAAAACTCTGTAAAAGTCAAGCATGAAATGAAAATGACAGAAACTTGTAAACACACCCACAGACACATCTTTTCCACTTTGCATCAGTTGTCAGTCTCTTCTCTTGTCCCTGACGTGTCACCTATTGTTGTCTCTCCTGGTGGTAAACTGTTGCAGACATTTGACCTTTCAACACAACAGAGGTCAGCCCACTGGGTCACATGATTGCCACAAGGACAATGTCAACAAACCTTGTTCATTTCCTCCAACTTAGCGACCCCTCTGTGCTTTAATAATAGACCTGCATTTTTTTCTCTGAAACTTCACGCTGTGCTACTGCCCCTCGAATTAGTCATTTTTAACAACCGACTTATTCACAGCAACAAATTTTCAATGCATGTATAACGAAAAATGGCCTCAGAATGGTGACATAAGTGTTATTAAACTTTTCAGGGGATTTGAGACGGAATTAAATGAGGAAGTGACGGAGGGGAACTAGCGACAGTAGAGGAAAAGAAGAGGTGTGTGGAGCAGGTGAGGTTGCTAAGGGTGGCAGGTTGTCATGGATGTGCCCTTTCATTTGATCTCCTCCCCTCTTCAGACCCCGGTTACTGTGGCAACATAGGGCCTTGAGTGACAGATGGCTGCTGAGGCGTGTCGCTACTTGTTAAGAGTACTAAATGTGTCAATCACAGTCACAGATATAAAGAGCTTAAAGGATAGAGTCAGGGTCAAAAGAATTGCAAACACAGTGGAAAATGTGAAGCAAAGTGTGTCTGATATAGGTGCAAGATTTTTTTAAAGCCTTCAGATTATAGGACGAGATGAATTTTGATGGCTTTGCTATATTTCTGAAAGTCTTGACAGTGTAACAAGACCACTTGTTTCATAGGACTTTCATCTTCACATCTCTGAGCTACATGCATACGAGATGCAGAAAAACAAACATCTCCTGTTGACTTTTTTTTTTTTCCACCCACCAAAGAAACTAAGCAAATTAACATGACCATATCTGAAGTAATTAAGATATTAATAATTGTTCATTATGGGTTCATCAGATACCAGACATTCAGCAATTGTCCTCATGCAACTTATTTAATTACTTTTCTGCAACGACTTCCTGTTCCCCTTATCACTTTTTCTTTAACAACAGATATACTGAGATAAGAGTTGGATAACGCTGGATTGAATTACACCATCAGGATAGAAACAGTTTGAGATGGAAGAGAGAGAATGTACAGGAAGCTATAGATTGTATTGTGCATTTAACCTAGAACACAGTGTGAGTCATTCAGAGAAAATACATCCACTACTTGTAGCTATAGGCGGGTTGTAGAGGTCTGCAACCCACGGTTCTCATGGCTTTGTCTAAAAGCAGAAGGAACATATGGAAATGAGTAACAATTAACATTTTGCTATCATTTTTGTGGGCTTAAAGCATTTGAACATTGTCCACCTGTAAAAATGTGCAGCCTACACACTGAATAAAAACTATTTTCATCAACCTAAATGAGTAGCTTAGACTGCATTAAGGCCTGGTCCTACCCTGATGGAGTTTTTGCTTTCTAAATATCATAAATATGCGTCACAAAAACCCAAATCAAGATTATTCCTCTGGAGAGCTTTTTTGTTTGACAAAAAAATTAAGGTGCAACGTATTTGCTACCTGTAGTATTCTAATTGGAATTGTGTTTCTCCAGTCATGTATGGCATAACGCTTTTAACCCTTGGTTGGTCACGTGGCCTATTCAAACATGAATGGTCACGTGGGGTGTATGCACACCCCAATGCTA
>JAPQRQ010000015.1:27040977-27062638 GCA_037367365.1 Apogon talboti
ATGTTATATACCTAATAAATCAAGAAAATACCTGGAAAGACGGAAAGAAAAAATTATTAATTTGGAAATTATGAGCATTTTAAAAAAGTTGGGGTGTCAAAACACCCCAGGTGACTAACGTAGGGTTAAGTAAAGAAAGAGTGCTTTTGAAGCCAGCTTTATCTTCAGGTCAGACAGCAAGAACAATCAATTAAAACAGTAAATCAATACATTTTTGTTAGTCTGTCACTGATACACTACAGTGGATTGTTTTCTCCATTACACAATAAACCACTCTTGGGTTCTGGCAATAGCATCCCGCAATAAAAAAAAAAAAGAATCTTGCATTTGTGCATTGAACTTAAATAATTTTATAAATGGATGTGACATTGGATTATTTTAATGATAAAGTTAGAACACCAAGTATAAATAGGCACTTTTCAGATTATAAAGGGCACCAGCAGAATTAAATAGGGTTAAAAAGTGAAATTAGTGGAAGACCTGCAACCTGGTGAAAATATTATTATTTTTTCTCGAATTTACTTTTTTATTTATTCGAAGTAAAGGACCGTATTTTAAATGCAGTCTGGTTTAAACCTTTCCATATGTAAGATATGGTTTGTTAAATGTGAGATGTAGATACTGTAAAGGTACTAGTGTAATATAGACCGATTTACTCCAGTCCTGCAAAGACAACTGGATAAAATCATAAACCACTATCAGATATTCTTTGAGAAATATTTTTTACTAGACAAGGTCTTTGGTATCAACTGATTAACTGTCTACCTGTATTATTAACTTCAAAAACCCATGGTTGACCTTCACTGTACAGGATAATAGTCAAGTGTAATCTTCAGTATTTCATGTTAATTAAGAGTGTTAAGTGACACCAGTCTTATCTGCTCAGTATTGTAGAGTTCGCCCTATTTGCACAGGATGAGTATAACCTAGAGCCCTCCAGCGACTAATAAATTAACCTCCATGTATGTGTTTCACGTAGCGCATTCACACAAGATAAGTATGTTTTTCACTTGAAGTTACCAAAGTCAAAGCTCAGTATTAATAGGCTACCGCTTGAAGGTAACTGTTGAGCCTCTTAAAAGACAGAACCCCGTCACGCGTGTCATCCATCTCATCATCTTTTGAGATTTCGTTCTTCTTTTGCTCGTCTTTCAGTGAGTTTCTACGGTATATTGTGACATAAGCCTGCTGAACTGTATCAAAAACGCTTTTAAAACATTCATTCATAATTGCCAGTGCAGGATTCGCTGAAAAAGAAAAACTGTCAGAATACAAATACTTTTAGAGCAAACGAAAAATATTGCAAATGACTCCAAATCAGAGATGTCAACTCCAATGAGGCTAATATTATCACAGGACCTCTGTGTTTGCTGAAACAGGGCGGGTAATTTGCAGTGGAATTTTTTGCTTGACGTGGCAGATTCACACGGGATTGAGATCACAAGCGTTCTCCGAAATTATTACAAATTACCACAGGTCCTCAGGTAATACTAGTCCCGTGAGAATAGGGCTTAAGAGATGTTAACTCGCGTTGCAGCGTCGGTACAGAGAGAGGGAACAAAGTATCTCTCCACATTAGCCTTCTCCTGTTCTCTCACATGCACATAAAGACACTCCAGTCAAAAGCTTCAACACACATGCATGATCAGTGAAGTCATAGGCTACACAAACTCAGGCTTTCCCCTCGGGCTCACTGCTGATGAAAAGGAGATTCCTCCACCATGATGTCAGATTCATGTTGTCTGGATGCAGGAATCAGAACCTTGAAAGATACCAATGTGTCAAACAACGTCCAAGTTAATTTTCTTCTGACCTGAGTCAAACTTTTTTTTTTCCCCTCCTGTCTGAGGTGGATTATCTGAGAAGAACAATCTAGAGATAGTGTATTTATAAAGGCTAAGACTGGAAAAAGAAAAAAAAAAAGGCTAATATCATGTCTACCAAAAATTTTCAGTAGTGAAAAGCCATTATGCATGGTTGAAAAAAAAAAAAAATCTGAATCATTGACATCACACTAATTACTTACTGAATAGATCAAATAATCAGCAAAAAATCTAGTTGTAAGTGCTTTTTTTTATGACTTTATGAGCTATTATTCTCATTATTTCAGTTTAGAACACTATCACAAACTTCAGACAAAACCAGTAATTTGTAAAATTGACTTGTTATTATAATAATCTCTATTACAAATGATTTTCTATGGTTTTCTTTGGCAATGGTTTGCCAAACAACAGGTGAGCACACTTACTAAAAACAGTTTACTGGGCAGTATACTGTCAACAAAAACCGGCTGCAGAGACTCTGCACTTCTGCCATCTGTAATAAGCCAACACCACCACAAAACATGCAATATAGCACATCCTGGTACATGTTGACTCACTGACAGAACAAGCCTCAGCTGGTTGCAGTGTGTTGGTAGGAAATCATTCAGAATCGATTCGTAAAGTATAAATGATATTTTTGACATAAGGCTGACACTGTGGATTATCAATAAATAAAAACAGAAAAAAACCTGTTACAGTTGGATTGTAAAAACCTACATTTCCCAAGTGCTGAGTAAATTCTTATTGAGATCATAGGTTGTAGTTCTGTCTTAAAAGATCTTCATATGATCTGGTCAGATCACCCAGCCCTGCTTTGACAACATTACATCAGACCTTTACCCAGCTTACCCGATGGTACACACACCTCACACATGTACAAATACACTGTTTACATTGACCAAGCTGCAATGAAGGCACGCTGATCTCCTATATCTGTCTGTCTGTCTGTCTTAGTTTTCCCAACACATCCTCTGTGTTTGTCTGCCTTTATACCCACTTCATTCTACCTCCACCTTCCAATCCCATCATCTGCTCTTATCACATCACTTGATTTCCCCGTCCCTCTCTCTCTCTCTCTCCCTCTCTCTTGCTCTTTTTCCATTTGCCCATCTTCCTTCATTCCTGTTGCTTCTAGATTATCTGTGTTTTCATTTTCATTCTCAATTATTTCAGGAGGGAAATGCAACAAACCTGCCATGACACATTCATTAATCATGACATTTACAGTCATGTCCATAAGTATCTGGACGGTGAGACAAATTTGGTGTTTTTGCCTCTGTATATAACCACAGTGGATCTGAAAATAAAACAACCAAGATGAAATTGAAGTGTGGACTTTTAGCTTTAATTCAAAGGGTTTCACAAAAAAAATACTGCATTAACCATTTAGGAATTCCACATAGTTTAAATGTCAAATCCAGTGTGGTGATAAACAGATGCAAAATAACTAAATTTAAGTCTTTTGTCTTGTAATACTTATGAGCATGGCTGCATTTGAGGTCAAAGTAATGAATCACAGTACATTTGATCAACATATTGCTTGTAATTGAAATAATGACCAAGTTATTTAATGTAATTTGCAGTTTGGATGGCTTTCTGTCTGACCTTGTGCTGGTTTTGGTCAAAAGACACCGTGGTCCGTTTAACATGTGCTACACTAGAGGTTTGTTTTTCCACTTCCTAATTTCTCTACCTGACCTGATTAGTAGTGGTGTAGTTGCTTATGTGTAATATGGACTGGCAGGCCATGCAGGGGAGAGTAAATCTACCCCAGCAGCACAAAGGGAGACGTTTACTGAGATTTAACTGCAGACTTGGGAGTCTTACATCACCAGCAACAGGGCAGAGACAGATAGAGACAGTGAGAATGAAAAGGACTGAAAATCCTCACTTGACACTAAGTACCAATTTGTTTCATTTTTCCCCAGGTATCAGTACTGAAGACAACTCCTCTTCCTCCACAATACTGCACCTCTGCTTCATCATATTTATTTTCCAAAGCTCCTTAAACTTTAAACCTATAATTATCTCATTGAAGGCATTTCACTGTGTCTGTTAGGCATTCTCTATGCCAATTTAAAATGGGCACAGGGACCGTAAATGTAAATGTGACATTTACGTTTATGTTAGTCCATGACAACCACTTCTGACTGACAAGCATGTGGGAAACCCAAAGGCAGGCGAACAAGGAGCCAAATAATCCAATTATGCATGAACACAAATGTAACAGGTTAATGAGGCTGACTCTATGGCCATGCATCACAAAACCAAGGAAAGAATGCTCAGCAACATCGAGAACATTAAGTCTGTCCCTTAAACGCATCACTCTGTGACAGAGCTTGTGCACCAGCCAATATTTCAAAGCTTAGAGAGTAACTTTACCCGTTCTGAGTCTAATGCTGCTTTTCCACTGCTGGCATCAGCGCCACTCGCTTCAACTCGGCACGGCTCAGCATGGTTTTGGCTTCCAACATCGTGTAATTCCTCTGTAGGTATAGAGGGCAGAAGTCCCACCCCTTGTGGTGTGCCCCGTGGGACATCCATACATCCATTTTCTGAACCACCTAATAATCATGAGAGTAGCGGGGGGTGCTGGAGCCTATTCAAAGGCGGGGTACACCCTGGACATATCACAGGGCTGACATATATAGAAGAACAACCATTCACTACCACATCCATACATATGGGTGGTTTAGACTGATCAATTAACCTATTAGTGCATGACTTCAGAATACCCAAAGAGAACACACACAGAGGGAGAACATGCAAAGGCCACACAGAAATCAATGGTAACTCACTTTACAAAAAACATGAATGGTGGTCAATGGGGAGCGATAAATACTTTTTATCCTGTTGGAACTGTGCCACAATTTACACACACGCAAAGATAATTTTACAAACCAAGAAAGTCGCAGCTCATGGCAAAGATAGTAAAGAAACAGCTCAATGGACTGCATCTCCCTTCACATGTGAAACAAATCACCAACACTGAAATAATAATAATAATAATAATAATAATAATAATAATAATAATAAATTTTATTTGTAAGCGCCTTTCAAGTCACCCAGGGACACTGTACAACAATAGTTAAAAACATAATACATAAAATACAAAAGAAATAAATAATAAAAAAGGTAATTACAAGGTAAAAAAAAAAAAAGACTTCTACCTCGACATTTGCATCTGGTCTGTCAAAAGGGACAGAAGAAGTATTAAAAGAGGTAAAAATCCCTACGGTCTGATCATGTTGAAGTTGCGGAGACATCTACAGCGACCATCACAGAGAGAAACAGTTATGATGATGTCACCTCCACGACTTCCATGTGCGTAGTCTTACTATTTATGTATTTTCATAGTCTGATGGTTCACAATTTTTACAAGTTGTGACTGTCTTGGATTTCATAATTATCTTTTAAATAGACAAATAAATAGTACAAATTCAATAAAAACTTTTTTCCTGAAATAAGGTTTGGAGCCGATCCCATTGAAACAAACAGCACGACTGAAGCTATGAACTAAGCAGTAAAGCTTAAAAGTGTATAAATTCCAAATGAAACACCAAATCAGATTTTTTTTCAGGCTAGTATGTGGTTGTTAACGCCTCAACTCTGTGGTCAGTCGATTAAGGCAGAGATGATCTGAAAATCTGCTTCAGTGTTTGAAATTCACCACCACAATGTTGACATATTGTACTGTATGTACTGACACCTATCAAGCAATCTGTGATCTTCATGACTCTTCATGGCGCTTAGAGCCTTTACAAAGGTGATAAAAGAAATAGCATTTTATTCTATCTGGTGGTTTCTGCTCTCATACAAAAAAAGCCGGCGCAAGTCAAGGAGAGTCGAGCTGATACCGCCGGTGGATTCAAGGTTCAACATTCAAGGTATCTTTATTGTCCGGGAGGGTAATTTGGTTTCCAGCAGACACAAATACACATCAACCAACAACAGCAAACACAAACATACTCCAATGTACACTCTATTATTTACAAAGCTGATAGCAAGAGGAATAAATGGCCTTCTGAACCTGTTCGATCTGCATCATGATAGACTCTACCAGCGTCCAACATGAACTCACACCATACGGGATGTCTGGGATCAGATCCTATAGAGGTCACAGAGGTCATTCAGTGCCAGCAGTTCTGCTTCACACTGTCACAACACCCTGCAAGCAATATTTCTGTTTAACAGCACTTGACATGAGGCAGAGGATAAAAGAAACAGTAAGAACAGATTTAATATAACAAGAATAAAACAGTGGAGAAGATGAATAAAAAAACTACAAAGTCAGAAAGAGGCTAAGGATGAGGTCATCAGTGTCTGAATGTCCAGATGTGGTTACGACACACAAGTAGTTCAGGTTCATTCGTATAACTGAGAATCACAACACACTCATGCAGAACCATAAGAGGGTCTGAAAGGGTTTGTTTGAGTTTTTGTTCTGGTTTTACCGCCTGAGAAAGCCCAGCGTAAAAATCAATATCCATTTAAGTGTATGCTATGTTTAGAATATTTTCAATGCTTTTTTTCTCACCATCAGACAGTCCTTTCCCATGATGAACTGAAGCCCTGAAGCCCTCTTAACCGTCAAAGACCTAAACAGTGGTCGGGAACCAAAAGCATCTACTGATCTAAAATGTTTCATGATTTCTGAAGCACTAACCCTAACATTAAATCGAAATAATTTATGTAATATAGAGTTTCCAATCTGTCCAGTAGCATCAGGTGTGTTGTAGGAGCTAGTTTTTATGTTCAGATGATATATTTTGCTGAAAAAACTTTTTTCTTTACTTTTTGATGTAAAAACCTTTGAATTTACTCTGAGCATTTACCAAAAGCTGTATTTTGCTGAAAAATGCAAAATACAGAGGATAATATTATAATAAATGCTGATAAATCACTTTGGAAAGGTTAAATGTGGAGAAAAAATACAATTGGAGGGCACCACAAAAGAGTTAAATCTAATAGCAACAGTCAATGTGATGTTTAATACATTAATGATGGCCTGAAGGACACTGAACACTTCTGATTATTATTCTTATTTTTATAATACAAATTCCATAATGTAGAGATGAATTAACATGTTTGACTTTGCTTCATATGTCATTTTTTATGTATATTATTACTAGTATTAATGTTTCATCACAATTTATTCATATAATTCCCTTTATAACTCAACACAGCATATATTATCACTTTGTTTCATTATCACCTTTAAAAAAATTATCCTGTTTTTCAATGTATTTATTATTATTAGGATCAGTGATCATTAAGGTGGATTACTTCACTGACACAAAGCCCTGTTATGTTGCTTTCAATGTTAACAATTAACTTCATTTCATGTCAAACTCGATTCTCTTTTTGACATCTTTTCCAGAGGCATAAAGAAATTGCTGCTTCCCACATGGATAATCCAAATGTAACTCTGAACAGAACTGCAGGATATATAAAATTATGAAAGTCATGACTGCTGGTGTAATATCATTGTCGAATATTTCTAAAATCCTCGGGACTAATGCTTTTACTGAAAAAGGGAGCCATATCTGATTCTGTGTTGTATTGTATTATATTGTAATTTGTCGGAGAATAATAAAATTTGCTATGACAGAAGTGTGCATTTCACCATCTCACACCAGACACACCTTCCATGTTCAGTACGTGTGATTAATTGATAGCATGAGCTGTACAGTTAGCCTACAGTCATTAATTTAACACTTCATTACAGCTTTTAGGGAAAAATCTCAGCTCAGAAAATCTGTTAATTAAAGCAGCCACTGGGAATGCTTTATCTTGAGGAGTTTAGTCTGTGGAGGCTGAGAAGTGAAGTGTTTTGCAAAGTACTGCTTCATGAATCGAGACGCAGCAAAACTTTATTTTAGGAAAACTATTTCAGATCACAAAGATACTGGTGTAGGTTTGAAGGTGCAGTGATTCCTCTCAGATTCTACTGATTTCATGTCATTATACACCGATCAGCCGTGACATTCTGACCGCTGACAGGCAAAGTGGTATTAATACACATTATCTCATTGCAGTGGGACCTGTCAGTGGGTGGGATGTATTATGCAGAGAGTGAACATGTTGACCTTGAAGATGATGTGTTAGAAACAGCAAAAATGGCAAGACTAGGGATCTGGGCAACTTTGACCAGGGAGAAATTGCTATGGTCAATAAAGCATCTCCAGATCTTCTTGTTCATCCCCAATGAAAACTGGTTAATACCGTCCAAAAGTATCTAAAAAAAACAACCAAACGAGCATCTATGGGAGTAGAACATTATTACCACCTGTCTAATATTGTGTAGGTCGACCTTTTTCAAAAACGGATTAATTGGCAGAAATCAGTCCCTGAAAAAAATGGTCAGAAATGAGCTAAATAACATTTCAAACATCCAGATAAAACTAATACGTAGATAAATCCACAATCACTGAGCATGAACTCCAAGTAAGTGACCAATACATTTGAAAATAACCAATGATTTCAGCCAACATTTTCATGCGAAGTCAATTATTCCAATTTAAGAAATGTAACTAGTATTTTGCCACTACTGAAACCTATCTGCACCATCTCTACCTCTGCCTGGAATAATGGAATAACTGGATAAAGTGTTAAAGTTGAAAGAACTGAATTAAGAAGCTGTGTGTAATGGTTTAGGGAGAGATTTTATAACTACCAATGAATGCAGATACTAAGGAAAAAGTGGATAAAAACAGAAGCACAAAAAGACTTTTGCAGATGCAAGTTTATTAAAATAGGTCTTTTACATTGTTTTGTTTTGTTGCTTCTTTAACATCATTTTTGCATTGTATGTAATTTTTGTGAATTTTCCTTAGGTTAATCTGTATCTGTATCTGTATCTGTATTTATTTACATATTTTGACTGACACCTCTACTCTACATTTCACATAGTGTTGATATTATATTATATTATATTATATTATGGCTTCCATAATGGCATGAAGCAATGTCTGTCAACTGTTACTATATGTAGTCTTTTGATTTGGATATAGAATGCAAAGCTGCAACAGGAAGGTTTGTATTTCCAAATTCTGGCATTTTTTCCCCATGATTTCCACTACTGTAGCTGTAATGTTTTTAAGTCTTATTTCAGGCATTGATTTGTCACCTAATTTCTACTTCAGTGAGTGCAAAAAGCATACCATGTACTCAAGTACTGCATTGTTTGAATACAATAGAGGACCAAAAGGCCATCTCAAGGCTCAAATGAATAAGTATTTGAGAGCTAAAAACAAAAAAGGATCTAATATAATGTGCAGAATACTCTATATGAAGAGCACTAAAGGTGTTTTTTTTTCCAGAGTGGTCAGGCCTTACAATAGAGGATGGGTCTTTCTTACAGCTAAAGCTCCACTGCAGAGGCTGCTGGAGGGTTTATCTGAATAAGAGCTCTGTCAAAGTATTATCTACAGAACTCCTAACCTTTCCATCCCTTTTTCAGTTTCTCTCCTGCTCATCTTCATCTCCTTTTTCCTTCCTCTGTGCAGTTAAATTAATCTCAGTTTGCTTTATTGGCAAACACGGCACGAACGCTGAGTTTACAGAGCAACGCTTTATAAGTGCATTTGTACAAATACCTGGAGTAATCATTCTCTCTGATTTGTCCATACTTGTGTGATTTATTGTTAAGTTTACCATCATACCAGGTGTTTATTTAAGGTATTAAAGCACACAATACACCACCGAATGCACAAATGCAACCTGAGTGAGTGAATGAAACAGCACTGATGACATAGTGGAAGCGGCGGGGCTGTTCCAAATCTCTCTTGTGGAAAAGTAAACAGTATTTTTCCAGTCTTTATGTAAATTTCTATTTCAAAGTGCACAAAATGCATAATTTCGTGGCTCCTTGCACCTTGTTACTTTGAAATGCAAATGACGGCTGCGGTTCGTGCTTGTTGTATGTGTGTTCGTGAGTGGGTGTGGGAGAGAACATGGGTGTCTGGAGCGTGCCGGGGCTTTGTATAGCCCGGCCGTTGACTGGTTGACATCTTCAGCTCTCATTTGTCCCATTTGCTCGCATTTGTCACACACACACACACACCCACACAATCTCTCACACAACCTTGCTCCATATCTATCTTGATGTACTCGGAAGGTGAGCGCTCTACCAGCCATTACTCTTCATATATCAAGTCATAGACACCCGCCGCCTCCCTGGCCATAACACCTCCACCTCTCACACACACACCGACAATGCTTTTATCACCGCAGTTACTTAGGAAAAGGTCACGACCTATGTAGGGCTCATTAATCATGCAGGACAAACTGCTCTCATTGGTGGGTTCACATTTAACAAGAGACACGGATTGACCTTTGAAAAAAGAAGGTGTGCTGATAGGGGGGCCGGCTGATAGGGCACGGCATATAATGCACTGATAAGCAGTCTATTTATTTGACAATAAAATTTAGAAAGTGAAAAAGAAAGGAATTAAAGGACCTGTGTGTAGTTGCTGTGTGTGTGTACTACTGTGCTACTGTGTGTGTGTCCTGTGTGTGCGTACTACTTAAAACATTTAGCAATGACCTAAAGGTATCATTAGGGTGTGTAGGATAAAGAGTTCTGACATTGATTATGTTATGGCACTGCATTTATTCTCAGCCATGGGCCAAAGTGAATGTATGTGTCATCTGTATAACTGAAGACTAGAAATATCAGTTCAATTGTCATCATTTTTCTATTTATTTACAGTCTTAGCAGCACTTTTTAATATCTACCCATTTATTTTATTGTTTTAAATGGGTTTAGAAATGGTGTGAAAATTCTTTTTTAATGTGTATGAGTTCATTGTGAGTGTTTTTTTTCTCCTTTTTTTGGGGATATTTTTTGGAAAATTATTGGCCAATCATCATTAAAATAACATTTTTGCTGATAGCTGAGGCCGATAACCAGTGTGACTTTATGTTTCTTTCATTTTGTTTTTTCCTCTGGTTATTTATCTCTGCTTCGCAAAAAAAAAATATAGACATAAAAATGCTTATTATTTCGAAGACATTCAGTTTGTCATCAAATTATCTTCCAATGAACACATATTCAAGCACACAAACTGAAATAACTATTAATGTAACATGACAGATAAATATCTTCCACTGCCATTGGTGATATAGGGTATGTCTGGGTCTATTCTATTCTATTCTATTCTGTTTTTTCTAGTGAGTCACTGCTGGTCTCCCACAGGTTTAAGGATTAAAAATATTAGACAACTTTCAGAGGCAAAGAAAGTGACAAAGTGACAAAATCTAGAGGTACTGTTGTTGTTTTCATGTTGCTTCCTTCTACATGGGTGGGTTTGATTATGAAAGCTTATGAGACTATAAAATTATTATCGTTTGTTATTATCTTTGCTAAGTTGCCGTTTGTTGATCCATGTTTCAGACTAAACTGTGACAGTTCTGACCTTGTTTGGACGATTCCAAGCAGACACTAACTGTACAGAAAACAGAGGTGATTTGTGGTTTTACTGTGGCCGTTTTCTGTCTAAATACAGAGCTAAGTTAACGGAGCTATAATGCAAACTGAAGCAGCATGTGGACATTATAAGACATACATACATAAGACATACGTAATTAGCTGGTGGTTTCATTCGCTGTAGGTATGTTCTTGTACATGATTTCACCCTAGTGTTAATTGGTTGCAAGATCAACACTACATATAACCTCTAAAAGGTTAATTTTGCTTAATTTGTTCATCGGAATAGAGAGGCTAAAGTTCAACCTCTGTCCTCCAGTCAGTGATTGGGCAGTTCTGATGCAATAAACTTCTCCCTTTTATTTTCCGTCTGACTTTCCAGTCTTTTCTTATTGTGACACTTTCACTATTCTCTCCTCTCTGTGAAGGGTGACTTTGCTATATTAACTTTTATACTTGTGGTTTCAAGTCTATTCAGATATGTGAGTGGGTGTGTGCATATGTATGTGTTAGGCATCTCTCTTGGCAGCAGGATAAAGAGAGAGCTCCACAGGAGATGACAGTGAATAGTAAAACAGGGGAGAAAGGATAAATGTAGCAGTTGGGAAAACATGGAGCTTTATGTACTGGATATATGTCCTTAGGGGGAAGAAATACTAAGAAAGTCAAAATGAATTTCGAGTGCAAAGTGACTTCCCAAAAATGTCTAGTGTAATAGCACTCAGGTAATGAGCCTATATGAAGGTAGACACAGGAAAAAAAAGGGGGAATTGCTACATTATACATCTGGGAGCTCATTTATAAACACTGTGTATGCACAAAAAAAAAAAATATTTGAAAGACGCATTGTTCTCTACTGTGCAGATGTTAGGTTTTAAACAAACATGACAGGCAGCAAATGGGAGCAGCTTTGAACAGTGGGACCTGGTTATATCATCTGTGCAGCAGGAGCTAAATGTTCTAAAAAGGCTCCTGACACAGTTCACTCCAACCCAAAACATCCGTAAAACGCTGGAAAACAATGCAACAGCAGACACGAAAGGAGAAATAATTAATTGGGTAAAACTTCAACTGCTACATGACTTTGAAAATTACTACAAAGTCTAAAAGAGGCCGACAGTGAGAAGGCTGTGAATGACGAGACACCTATGCATTATTACCAGGGTTTGAAGGGATTCATTTGAGATATTGTACTATACCTAAAACAACTGAAATGTGTGCTATACTTTTAATACTTTTGACGCTTTTTCTTGCCGTCATACAGCCCTTTCCCACAGAGAACTGACACCCTGGGGACTCTTAAACCTACCGGAGTTCACCAACAAAATAAGTAATTCTGCAGCCTGTGTTGTTGTGTCACTATAGTGTTTTAATATATTAGACCGGCTTCAAAGCAGCAAATTAAAAAACGATCGAAGCAGCAGTTTTATGCAGCAAAATCACTGCCCCTTGCATGAGTCTGGCGGTTCAGAATACAGTGATACTATGGCTTCAGTTTGTCCCGATGAAAAATGAATGAGGTTTGTCAGACTCTGACTGAACACCACTCATCAGAGATTTTACGAATCTCATGACATAGGGTCGCTCTAAATGTCCCACTCAGCCTCATCATGGGAAATACAAGTGGTGATTTGAGCATTTAAGTTCTATTTTTTAATTTTCTTTTTTTTAATTACCACTGGTATTGATTTATTTCATCATAGTTAATTCCATCACAAAATGTTTCTGACTGACCATCTACTATTTGCTTCATATTTTCAGAAAATAATGTTATTAGTCCTAGTAAACACCAAACAACATTTCAGCCACATATCCTTATTAATTTTGAGAAACTGGGGCTTTGAATGGGGAGCGTGACACTGACTTTACTGTAAGAGCGAGTGGTATAGAAAATGCTGTTCAATAATTTATTACTCTTGAACTATTCATGATAAATGCATGAAATTTTCAGGAGTTGTTCTAATGTACAAGGGAGACTTCAGTAAAAGAGGATCCATAGTTGTGTATTTGCCAAATTATATCTTGCTGAAAACTTTTATGCATCTAATGACTTACTGAACTTTTTATGACCCACTTGTTTTACAGTAAAATCAGCATTGTACTTCATTTCCAATGTATTAAAAACTAATAAAGATATACGGCTGAAATTATGTATGCTGAAATTAATAATTAATAGCAAATTGGGGTCAATTTTTTCATTTTTTTTCTGTTTCTACATAAATTCTGTACCATGTAACAAGTTTACAACTACATCCGACACTAAATTCTGTTGGGGGGGTTACAGAAGTGCACATGTTCAGCTGCTGAGCAAATAAATATGTTAATACAGCGAACAACTAGTACACGATTTGCATTTTCAAGGCAACAATTCAAATTCTCACTTTTATTCACCTGAACAGTTTGTCTGGCTAATTTATGCTGTAATTTGTGCAAAACAGGCAAGAAAAAAACAAAAAACAAAAAAAAAAAAAACATGGTGAAAAAGCTGACATTTGCAAATGAGGCGAACTTTAGCAGCATTACCACACACTGAAGCAAAATGAGATATGAAAACGGTTATAAAAACATGTGCACAGTTTCTCTTTTTAAATGATTATGTATTCTGCAACTCCAACGTGGATGCTCCCAAATCCAGTTGTAAAAAGCCAATGCTGTCTCTGAGAAAGACATGCAGATATTTGTCTTCTGACTGTGAGCAGCAGATGGCCCAGACTGGAGCTCATGATGGTATGATCTGTCATTATGCCCAAACTCTAACTATAATCATAATGCCCAAAAATAGTGTGCGTGTCTGTCTGTCGGCGCTTTAGCGGATTTTTAGATAGCTGGCTTTAATATGATTCATTTTGCGGCTCAGAAATCTGCAACAAAACACTGCGATTTAAATTAACCATGACTTAAGCCATCATTTTGATCCTAAGCTACTGGTATTTAAGCTAATTAAGGCCATGCAGGGGAACACCTGATGTGCTCGTGTGTCCCACATGCGTCCGAGACCCGAGAGAGCTGACTGGAGACGGGTAGGGATTAGGTAGCAGTGTGTAATGACTTTAGGGGCTGAGGGGGTGGGCTGGATCAGGTGGCGCATTAGGTGGGTGGGCCACTGGTCTGCGCACACAAACAGGAATAAATACACAGATAATATTCACACATATACAGCGTGTAGTAATGTATATACACAGACAGGAAGAAACGGTCACTGGGGCCATACAAACACAGACTGGATGTCCAGATTATCTTGCATATCAAAAACACACTTTCCTCTCTGACCTTCTCCTGACTCATCCTGACCCTGTACTAACCCCTAACCATTAGCAGACTGTACGAGCATGTGTGCGAATGTGCGTCCCTGTCTGTGCGCACTTGTATCCTCAGCTGTTCAGCTCATTCAACCCTCCCCAGCGTTCAGCTGCTTCACTAAGTTGACTTCTCCGGCGGTATCTTCACAGCTCTATCCGAGTTTCTGTCATTTCACATCTCTGCAGGGTGTTTTGTCACTTTGCCATTGCATTCTATTGAACCTTTAATTAACGTTCCTAAAAAAGAATGAGGCTATTTGTTTTGGCTGATAATGCAGAACACATCATCCTTGCAGGTCAGAGGCTCTGTTAACACTGTCAGGCTTTGTGCCCACATCTGATTATCTGCCTTTTTGTTTGCCTGTTCATGTTAAAATGTGGCCGAAATCAGATTTCAATGTGAACGTGTGGCTAAGTTCACAGCCACATACACAAAAGAAGTAGTTAGAACTGTTCAGATCATTCCCCTGAGTAAAAGTACTAATATACATAGTGAAATTAGTCGACTACATCAAAGTTGTGCATTCAAAATCTTACCTTTAAGCTAAAATAAATGTTATCAATATGAATTGTGCAGTAAAAGGTCCCTGCCAGTGTTTTACTATTATACAGTATATATGAGACTGCTGCTTTCATGTTGAACTACTTTATAACATGCACGGTTGTGACAAATTTCCATTTTAATGAATGAATTCTGATCTGGCTGTTCATACTGAGCTAACATTCAGAAAGATCCAAGCTATAGCTGATGTAGGACCCTGCGTGGAAGAGAGAATTGGAAAAAAAAAAAATCAGATTTCAAGTGATTTGTTCTGTTCACATTCATGAAAAAAAAAAAAAGAATCTGAATCACAGGATTGGGATGATGTACAGTTTTACTGTACATATAAAGCCAAACTACAGTGTGACATGAAGCCAAAATTCTGTCTAAAAAAACAGGTGTACTGGATCTTACCAATAATCCACTCAGTACAAGAGAAGAAATGAGACTACCAAAGCTCTTCACTGAGAGTGTACTACATCCAGTCCACCTGCTGGAGGTGGACAACTCTAAGCTGGTTTATCAACTATCCATAAATCCTAAATAATGAAAAGAAGATGCATCAGTGAAATAGGACCAACCTCAGCGCTGGCTACACAAGACTAAAGCAGAACTGTAATCAGGTCTGCTGTGACTTTTTTCCTGCTTTACATGCTGTGTCATCTATGTTTTTCGGCTCAGCTCTTTTGTCAGCTTCAAATGGCCACGTTGCCATATTGGTGCAATTTTAGTCTCTCATTTGTCCTCTCATGTCGCCCCCAAAAAACACACTCACTTTCACGGAAAACAAACAACATGCACCATGCACATCTTCCTCCTCCCTCTGCTGAAATGTGATCCCCCTTCATGTCATTGGCAGTACATTACTTACAGTTTACCAGACACTAGTGACTCTATTAGTCTGTTTAGAATTATATATGACATAATAATATCAAATAATATTATGTTCATCAGACTGTCAGTTAGGCTTATTACCATTCCAAGAAGATTAATTTAGTGCAGTGATGCCATTACCATTACTTCATTCATACCGTTCTCCATCCACCTGTACAACAGCTCACCCATCTGTAACAGATGACTCATATATTCACATTACTGCACCAAGAGTCACTTTCACACCTGGATAGAGTATATTTATATTTACTTCCATTTCCTTATTTGTGATATGCAAATCTTATATTTATTTATTTTTTGCTTTATTAGTGTATTCTATTTATATTATTTATTGCTTTAACTCTTCACACTTACTTTCCTGTTTGTTTTTTTTTTTTTTGCTTGTTTTTTTTTTTTTCCAGAGTGTTTTTGTATGCAACTGACCAAATAATTTCCCTTGTGGACCAATAAAGTTTGTCAGTTTGCGGATTTAACACACTTTTTAATTTGACATAACCTGTCATATTGATAAATGTCAGTCACAACCAGTTTAAGCTTCCAATTCCATTCCAAACTAGGCCAGCCAAACTGAAACGTGACGTGATGGGTAGAGTGAAAACATCGGATGCAGTGTGAACGCAGCCATAGCTGGCATCATTCCCATTCACCTTGTTAATAACACACTCCGGGCAATTAATGCAATGTTTTCTAAATGGAGCAAAAGATCTAAACTAAAAACTTGAACCTTGCCTTTTTTTTTTTGCTCCATAGTAAAAGGGCAACAACATCAAGAATTTAATTGGTCTCCTCTACTGATCATTCTCCAGGAAGAAAACAGACATCCAGAATTTAATCATAAATACATAAACATAAAAAAACCCTAATAATTAGAGTGGTATAAATACATGTTTGTTTAATAATTAAGCAGTAGTGTACAATTTACTTCTCTAAGGGGCTATGCATAATTCTCTTACATAGGAAGTGTCTAGCAAGTGGTCGCACTTCAATATTCTGTCTGAATCTGGTGTTGTTTGATTATTTCCACATCATGCACACATACAGGGAGTTAGCTCAGTGGCTGGAGATTGGAAGGAGAGCTATCAGTAACAAAGACAAATATTCATCAAATCCCACCAGACAATGCATAATTCATCACATAGGGATTTGAATTATATATCGATCATCAAATATTTACAGTATTTGCGTTTTTCAAGAACGGGAGCTGGATGTAGTCTTTCTCTGCATTGGCTCGATTTGACAGACGGAAAGAAGAGAAGTAGTAACATGAGATTTCCCGGCCTCTCAGGGATACAATACAGAACAGTTGTTGGGTTTTTATTTTGGTGTTTTTAATGATTATTCTTTCATTTCAATTACTTCTCCGTGTAGTGTATTTTGTGGGGCAGGATGCCACGTCAAACCACAAACACACAGTTGCTTTCATTGCATAATAAGGCGTTGTTCACTACTTAACCCCCTCAGCAGACTGACAGCAAATTAAAATCAGGACAGAGAGGATGAGGCAGCTTCCAAAAAGGGTTAAACCATTGTAAGCTGTTATAAACCCATAGATACTCACATATGCACAAGCTTGTAGCCAAGTCTGCATTATGTCAGACGAGCAGATCTGCTTGATCTCTTTGGATTTCCAGCCATGAAATATGAGAACCGAAATAACATAACATCTACTGGAAGCTGTATGTTCGCAACGAGTATGACCTTTGTAAAGAACTGTGGTGTATACACAGATCATGTGTGCAGTTATGTTACTTCTTGTTAAAATTGCCCCAATGAATAGGGGATTTACTCCTTTTAAAATAGTTGGATTTGACGATAATAAGCAGTAGATAAGCTCTGTGGACGTACGTTGGTGTGTGCGTGCGTGTGTGTGTGTATATAAGTTATAATTCTTCTTTAAGGAGATTAAACCTTTATTTTGGCAAACATCGTAGTCACAAATGATCCTTCTTACACAAACACACATCGGCACGCTCAGGCACGGCAGGGGGTGTCATTGGGAAGTGGGCCAGATGAGAAGAAGGGGCTGCTGGGAAGACGAGAGAGACCGACCAAGAGTTAGAGAGAGAGAGAGAGAGAGAGAGAGAGAGACATTCAACATTGATGGAGAGATAGGAGGCAAGTAGGACAGATGTAACAGGCCGCAGTGGGTCAGATAACACCTCAGTGATGGAGAGAGAAATCTGATCCTCTACTTTTACCTCCCATCCCTCTCTCTCTCCCTCTCTCCGTTGCATGAGTCCAGGTCTCTCTCTCTCTCTCTCTCTCACACACACACACGGAGCCACTGAGTCTTGAGTGTTGAAGTGGAGCTTGCAGCTGTTTGCAGCTCTCTCTCCCCGTCAGTCTGTCTGTCTGTCTGTCAGTCTGTCTGCGATGGGGATGCAAACTGTCCATCACAAACTAAATGCAAAATGGAACGGCACACAAAGTTCACAGTTTGATGTTACTGTTACAGCAGGGTGAGGGAATGCAAAATAGATCATTAGTTTCACTGTAAAACGTAAGCCCTGAGAGGACACAACATCTAAAAGTGGGTTTTAGTTATGGTGTTAGATTATTTTACCCATTGACAGCAGAGGCAGTGAGCAGTTTCTAGAGACGTTCACTGGAAATACATTGAAAGGTTAAAGGTTAATGCGCTTTATTATCTCCGTAGGGAAATCCGGTCTCTGCATTTTACCCATCCCAGTACACGCACACTACCTAGCCTTAACTTTAGCAATTAGCATTAGAACACATTAGAAACAGTGAGTTGCCACTGATGGCGCTAAGGGACCAACTCCAGATCTTCATCAGCACCGTGGTCAAGTGAACTGACAAGGGAATTAACTTATATGTGCCTGGTTTTTAATGATGGGAGAACTGAAAATAAATAAAAAAATAAAATGATCAAAAACAGCATGAAGGACAACACAAAAAGATGTGTCAAAAAGAAGTCAAAGCCTTATTTCCTTCATATTTAAAGGCTGAATTTTTACGCTGAATAAAAACTGAATAAACCAGATGATAATTTGTGAATACATATAGAGGTAGAGTATTTGAAACAATTGTAATGATAAAAATCTGTTTTTCCTGCATCATAATTACAATAAACCATCAGGAAAGAAATTTTGGGTAGCAGTTTTAAGACCACAAATTCAATCGCAATATTGCTAAATCACAATATAAAATTATACTGCTATATTGATTAGATGTTCACAGATTTTTATGATAACAGTAGTTTCTAACAAGAAAGAGATTAATGGAAAACTCACTATTTTTGACTACACTAGAAACTAGAAATGATGGACCCAACATTTATGCAAGTAATAACAAAAACAAATGTTAATAACTCTAAATAATGAAGCAAATCAACAAATCGATAAGTGAACATGACATAAACTGTATAAAATCTAGTTGATTCTATGCTTATTTAAATTTAAATATTTTTTTCATGTATGAATTTTTTTTTTTGCCTTTTACCCCCTTAATGTTAAGTATTCATGCAGAGAGGCTTAATGTCCTACACATTAAAATGTCCTATTGCCATTTTACAACCACTAATAATCATCATTGTTGTTTTAATGTATAGTTCTAAGAATATTCCTAAATCTACCAAATTCAACTCCACACACTCAGTCAAGACTTCCCATCATCAAGCATAGCTGTGAAACCCCCCCGAACAGGAGCGTCAGTTCTACTAATACACATGGGAGGGAACATTATACATAGCAGGCCTTGAAGGCTGAAGGCTGCCGATCTGTAATTTACTACATCTTTTCATTTTTCTTAGAAGCGCCCGCAAGACAAGGACCTTGATAAGAGTCATGCCTAATGAAAAAAAACTAGATTAGAGTTTATAATAAAGAAGCTAGATGAATTAACTAGAGGAAAAATGAATTTGATAGGAGCCAATGTTTAAAAGGAACTAGATAAGAGTCACTCATGATGATAACGAATAGAGTGGTCACACAAGGCGGACGGTACAGAACATCTGGCCATTTAATTGTTTTGTTATTGAGAAATGTATATGAAAAATGAATTGCTGTGTTACTGTTGTCTACTGTTAAACAAAGGCCAAAATACCGTATGAACCATATGGTATTTTCATGAGAAATAGGGTCAAATTCACATGGGTTTTGCGCACAACCTTTGTTGATATTGTATTAAATTACAAACACATCGGTGGGTCACTCAGAGGCTGAAGTAAAAGTGGTTCAGTAGGAAGAGAAAAAGCCTTAATTGACTCTAACAACATGCAACATTAGCCAATAAAAAGACCACATCGGAGCAAGTTACTGTGGAAGAAGTCAGTGCAGATGGAGTTTATCTACTGAACCTTTTCACACAGGGGAATATGCAGTGGGGTTCGTGACTTTTTTCATCCCCCATTGCCTCAATAATGGTCAAAAATATGCTAATGAAGTAACGTCCTCTGTGGGAAACCAAGCATAGACTCGCCTGGAATGGAATGTAAATTACACAACACCCTAATACACTGTACCGCAACTGTAGGATAATGTGCAGATATCCTATGGAGAACATTTCAGGAAGTAATGGGGGAAGGAGTGTGAAGAAATGGACGAGTGAAGAAGACTGGGTGTAAAAAAAGAAAAGGAAAAGCAAGGAGTGGGCTGTGGTGTCAGATGGAGAAGGCAGATGGTTGCAGGAAGCCTTTCCAATCAGCCTGGTGATAGGGGTGAATCCTCAAACGTTAAATCCAAAGAGATCCTTACAACCAAAACACACACATCTTAACTACAATCTGGCCTCAAGGTTTTTGAATACCCCCCTCTTACCAAAAAAACATAATGTCTACTAACTCACTCCCAGCCAAAGTCTCCTCAAAGACAATGGGCTTTCTTTCATCGTCATGTTCAATCACTATCATTAGTCTTTTTTTTGTCTTCACTATCATTAGTCTCTTTGTGTATCATTGAGTCATTTATAACATATTTAACCATGTCACTGACTGTCAATCTGAGGGGTTTATTAGGCTGTGAATATTATTTTGAGGATGCAGACTGCAGATTAACGTAAAAACCCGCTGTAGTTCATGAGACTAAATAAAGTGACGCTAAATAAGACTTGATGATGGGTTGTTAAAAACATGTACATTTCAAGAAGACAATAGACTGCAAAAAAACTGAGCTCGCTTCTGAACACTTCAAGATAGAAATAGATTAAAAGATTAAAAATGGGTCACGGCTGATTCTTTTTTAATCAATATCTAAGAAAAGTAATTAATTTAGAAATCTTTCATTTTGGCTCTGAAGCAGCCATGTTTCCGTCTGTAGGCATCACTTTGTGGTCTGATCAGTGTCCCACCCACTCATTTATTCAGCACTACTTATTATTTTTAATCCCTCCAGTTAAGTTGTGAATGCTGATAAATATTGTTGTGGTACTATTGAATTGTGCTGTCTTTACTTGATTTGACGGTCAGTTTAAAACTATTTTAACATAAGTTTGTGCCACAGTTGTATGTTGGAGTTATTTTAGGGTTGACATGTTACTTGAAAATGGTACTTGTGGCCTTTTCATTAGAATAAAATGACATAATGTGAGTATATATATCAATATAAATGATGTAGAAAAAACTTTAATATGTTTACTTATGGGGGCGGCACGGTGGTGCAGTGGGTAGCACTCGTGCCTCACAGCAAGAAGGTCCTGGGTTCAATCCCAACACCAG
>JAPQRQ010000015.1:27077684-27087858 GCA_037367365.1 Apogon talboti
TAGCAACACTGGAGGCAAGGTGGGTAAAGTGTCTTGCCCAAGGACACAACAGCTCATGACTCAGACAGAGCGGGATTTGAACCGCCAACCCTTCGGTTATTGACAACCCACTCTACCATCTGAGCCACGGCCGACTTAAGTCTTAAACACTTTCAAGTGGAGGTGTAAAAGTCTAGTTTCCTGTCAGACTACTTGAATTACAATATGCTGAAAGGTAATTATAGAATTTTTGCCCAGTGACAACAAAACACTATCGCACACCATCTCGTTATGTACACCCATTTCACAATTAACAGGAGTGTTATTCCAGTACATTGGTAAAAGGGAGTGTTTTCGACTTTCCAGGAGGTCAGTGGTTTCAGTTCATTTCAGTTCACCCTTGGAATTAACTCAACACAGCGCCGTAATAAAATACACGTTCACACTGGCTTTTGTTTATGTTACTTCATTTTAGCAGCGTAAAAATACTCCGTGGTCTGTGAATCCTTCTGCTGGGAATGCAGTGAAGGTATGCCTCCACCGCAGTAATAACATTAGAACTTTAAAACTACACTACAGTATAGGACAGAGTCATTTTTTTAAGGTCAGATGTGCTCATGTTTGGATGTTTTACTGTGCACCCACTGAAAATCACAAATAAAAGCTCAAACAGGCTGTTGATATTAGTCATCGACGCCTGCAAGTGTTTTCTTAGCGGCCTGGTTTACCTTTGCTATGCTCTATTTTAGAGCAAAAAGGAGGCCCAGGGAATATGGCAGCAACCAATATCACAAAACTACAGGAATGTTTGGAGCAGTGGTTCCCAAACTATTTACAGTGGAGACACCCCTGAAATCTACTTTTTTTAGCCAAGTAACCCCAACACTCGCTTCAGCATTTTTGATTGAAAAAATTAGGCAAAATTTGTTCCTTTGCCAAAAGTGTCTAGTTTAATTTTCAAAACTTTGTAAACAAATAACATATATTTAACTGTAATATACTAAAAATAAGTAAATTTTATGTGCAAAATATAAACTGAAAAGTGCCCTCTTTCATCGATAAGAAAAATAAATTAATTGGTCATTAATTAATAAGCAAACTCTCAAATATACTCATCTTGAATAATATAAAATAGAAATGTTCTTATAATGTTACCAATGCCTAATCAAAATGATTGACAATAAAACTACGAGTGTCAATTTTATTATATGAATATATTTATTGTGTTTTATATTTCAACATTAATTATCATTATTTATTTTTGTATTTTCCCCCAAAAATTTCAGGTATCCCCTGGGCTTCTTCTAAATACCCCCATTTGAGAAAAACTGGTTTAGAGGATGTACAGAAATAAGAACTATCATTAGTAAATGTTGTGCTCAAGTCTATCCTGCAATGGAGGCCACCATATGTATTAAAAACACAAGCATTTACAGCCTCATATCAAACTATCACTGAGCATGAATAGCACTGAAAGCGTTATCATTTCAGTACAATAACTGATTACACTACAAGGCTGTTTCTGGTCTGTGGTAAAAATCATGTATAAGGGGAACCTATTTCCATTTACTGACTTATCCAGATTAAATATATCAGAAAATCCAGCCAGGAGCACTGATAACATCCCATCCTTTTCACTTGAAGAAGAGTAGATTTATAGTAGATTTATAGTCCACGCGTTGCCATGGAAACACGTCTCTGTTGAAACATCTCTTAATTTCTTGCTTTTCTCTTGTCTACGTCTGTCTGTTTTTGGACACATCCAAACAAAAAAAGTACAATACCGGAGAAAATGGCAGTCAGTCAGCGGAGGGAGAGGAGCTTTTTTACATTTAAGTGCAGTGTTTGATTGTACCAGCGCTCCCATTGTAACCAGTTGCCAAACAGAAAACAGCCAGAAGGAGGATAGTAGTAGGCTATTTGACCTCACTTCTCACTGCTTACATAATCCCTGTCCTGGAGGGAGAAAACTGCCAGATCCCTCTTATATACACACACACACACACACACACACACACACACACACACACACACACACACACACACACACACACACACACACAAATACACAACCAATAGTCAAAGGCTAAAATGTACTACGTAGCTGCCACTAGGCATCTGAATTTTCAACACAACTTTTCTTCTTACCATTGAGTTCCCTCATATGCACAAACAAAGCCAGTCCTGCAGAATAAAACTTTAAAGCATCTAAACAGAACATGTACACATCATGATTCCTACTGTACATCTACATGCATACCGCCATTACCGCAAGCCACCGCTAAGCACCACACATGTGAGCCTCTGCCAATACAAATAAGCACACATAGGGTAAAAAAAAAATAAAACACACATATGCATGCACAGACACACACACACACACACACACACACACTAACACATACAGCCAGGAGTGGATGTTTGGACACAGACGTCACAGTGGAAAGCTGATCACAGTTGTACAGCAGCCATGAACACTGTGGATCAGACTGTGTCCTAAAATAACCTGAAACATTCTTATCTAAACCTCAAAAATGTATACGTATAATCAGCATATACGGTTATGTCTCCCAAATCACCTCATTATCAGGTTAAGTGCGACACAGTAAAGTTGTTGCTTGCGTTCCCACAAGAAAAGGATTTTTTAACCTTCTGAAAAGTTCCAGAGTCATTAAATTACCAGAATGATGTAATGTAAATACTACTTTTTAATATTCTTATAATTTATTTCTTCAAAAGCTCATACTGAATAATACAGTCTGTTTGTGTGTGTGTAGTGCTTTGTACCCGAGTTCAACTCCAGCTCCAGAAACGTCCAATTAAAACATTTTAAAGAGCGATTTTTGGTTATGTTTACACTGCAAAAATCCTTTAGGACCAGATGAACTACCTCGGGAAGTTCAATCAGTCCTACAGGGAAAGTGGAAAACCAGAGGAAAAGAATGAGCCCAGAAGAAGAGAGGGATGATTTTACAAAGCTCCATAAACACTGCTGGTGATGAATCGAAGTGGATAGCTGTGAAAATGAACAGCAGGTCGATGAAGAGGAAGACCTGTATTCACTGCCATGTTTCCAAATTCTCTTCAGATGTGTGTGTCTGTGCAAGTGTGTATACACTGATCTCTCTTCTCTACTCCAGCCAAGACTCTGTTTCCTGCCAAGTCTAAAGTGGGTGGTGGGAGCATTTCAACATCTCTCCATTACAGAGAAAGATGAGGAGGAGGAGGAGGAGGAGGGTGGAGGAGGTGGAGGTGGATGAAGGAGGCATTTTTGCAACAAGACAGGAAAGAACTGAAATGTATAAAAAAAAAAAACTCAAGCGCACACTGTCTGACACCTGGAGAAGCCACGGTGTGTTTCCATGAATTTCTTCCCCCAAGAGAACCGATCCACTTCTTCAAGCACATCAACCTCATATGTTATTACAACAAACACATGCATTACATTGCATCCTGCAGGAGGAGTCACCGCAGTTTTAACATAGAGGTACGACAACAGTCAAAAACGCTTTGCAATACATTTTACATGATTTCTAAAAGGGGTTATATGTAGAATTGATATTACAAACTGTCAACACCGGGAGGGGGTTGCATACTGGAACACATTTAGGACTACCAAAACCACTAATGAATTAACGCTATGTATCCACAATGTGTATCACTCTTTGAATAAAGTATAAAGCTCATTGTTCGCATACGTGTATCATCAAGTTTTCTCCTTCAAACTAAATCTTGAAACTGCTTAATTTGACAGTCGCTTAATCAGCTGATAGTTTACATTATAGCTCTGTTAGCTTAGCTCTGTTTTTACACAGAAAACAGCCACAGTAAAAACACAAATCACCTCTGTTTTCTGTCACATTTTGTGTTGTCAGTAGCTGCACTAAAGATCTGTTTGGAATCGTCCAAACAAGGTCAGAACTGTCACAGTTTAGTCTGAACTGTGAATCAACGAATAGCCAACTTAATAATACCTTTATACCTCCATAAGCCTCATAATTAAACTCACCCCTGTAGAATACGTACATGTTGCCATTTCAGTATCAAATGTCATTCTTTTCATTTATATGTGTCCAGTGGTGAAAATAACAACAGTGCTTGTAGCTTTTATCAGTCAATTTCTTTGACTCTAAAAGTTGTTTCTTAGTGGTTCTCATCCCATCTAGAGACTTTCTGATGCCCTGGTCAAAGGCTGTGTGGTGTTATTTTTCTTCACCATGGGATACTGACAGAGTGACTCACTACTCCCTCTAGTGGTCACATAACTGCACGGGCCCATCGGTGTGAATAAATTCAATTCATATCTCTACAATCCAATACATTGGAGCTCTTTATTAAAGATTCTAATGACAGGTTTATGTAATTCTTTAAATATCTTAAAGTAGAAATCCTACATAAACCCCATTCAAAGTTGATTTAAGTTATTATGCAAAATGGTAGAAGGAGTAACAGGTTTTAGTACTGCTTACATACTTTTGATTTCTCACAATTCACGATAACACTCTACTATCATGGATAAGATTATTTTTATACCATGTATTATCAAAATATTGCTTCATAAGATATTTGATCTCTCACACACAGGTGATATAAAAACATTATGGTAGATTTTAGGATTGTCCTGCATAATAAGATGAAAAAAATCAGGTTGTGATCATTGTGGACAATAACGCAAATTGACGTTAAGTCGCCTAGGATGTCACCTAATATCATTAGGTTTAGGTGGACTGTCTAAGCCAAATTAATGTGGTGATAATTAGAAAAATAAATGGCAGATGGTTGTAGTTTGTCCCAGTGGACATATTTGGCAAGTTTCATCTATAAGTGTCTTGGTATCTTTAGTATCTGCTCGTGTTTCCAAATAATTTGTGCACAGAAATGGTACTAAAAATGGTCTAACACATTGGATTTATGGATTTTGAACCATTATTGGCAGGGATGCACCACTTGTTAAGTCCTTAGCCAATTCTGGTACCAGTTTTTATTTGGCCGAAAGCTGATGCTGATAGTGATTTTCTTCCGTTGTATTGCTTTCGTTGTAATTTATGTCCCCTTAACAAAAAAACTATAAACATAAAATGTGGTACTATTTTTAAGTGTCAGCCATTGATTACATTATCTTGGAATGAACACATACCAACACAGAAATTCATGAAAAAAGATCTTTGATATAACAGATAAATATCTACAACTGTTATCAGTGCAAAGACATTGATACCGATATTGGTAGATCAGCAAAAATCTGCTGATATATCAGTGCATCCCTATTTATCAGTAAAAAGGTAAAAAAAAAATGCTATGCTAGGGAGGGGCATTTTTATTACTTAGTTGAATTCTCAAGACAATTTAGATCAATCAACACATGCCCTCTAACAATAATACCTTTGGTTGGTAAAAATACCAACCAAAGAGTGGATGAATCACTAGCTTACCTTTTGATGTGTTAAAACACTTTAAACACTTTTTCACCACTAGTGCAGAAACAGTCCCATAAACATTAGTTCCGCGTCTCTAAGGAGAACACATCTCCTCCCACCCCCACCCCAAATAAAACTTAGACGCCTCCATAAAAAAAGAACTCAATTTTGCTTGCCTTTTGCCTTTTTGACTATTCACCTAATGATTATTCAAGAATATTTCTATTCTATACCCAACTTTGTTCTTAAGTCTTACAAAAACTTGATGAAAATGCCACAAAACAGTGAAAAACTGAAAATAAATACACAGACTTTAGTCAAATAACATCAAATGTCCATAATGTGAAAGTGAAACGTGTTTTGAACTCAAACATACAATCTTGAATGGGAATAAAAAAGTACAAACCTTAAAAGAGACATTAGTTCCCTGTTTTATACAGTATAATATCTGCTCACGGTCTCTATATGCCTTTAAATTGCAGCCCTTTGTGATTAGATAATTGCACAAGTGCACACTGAGATTCAATTAATTGTGCTGCTGTAGTGGCAAATATACTTTCATTACACTATATTTACCGATTCACATGTCTGCCCGGTTATTACAGGTTTAATGTTGAAATAAGGCGCCATTTATCCATCTGAAGTGCTTTGCCTTGACCAGTGGCCAGTGACATCTCACCCTCATATCCATAGTAACAATAGGGACAGAAATGAGGGGGTTAACCCTTAACCTAATGTGTGTGTGCTGGGGGATGGGATTGATGGGATTCCTCACATACACCCATGGGAATAGCAGTCAAGCTCCAAAGCTTGTTTAGGCTTTACCACCCATTACACATCCACCCCCCCAAACTAAACAACACTCACACACACACAGAACCAGTCAGTATCTTATTATACCATCTCTAAGGCTCGAAGGTCCCCTTAACCGTCACCCTGCCTCCATCCATCAATCCATCATATGACCTATATCTCCATATGTGTATGAGCCGTATGATGGAGGTGTCAAGGATGAGAGTGATGCGAAATGACATCATCCAAATTCAAGGCAACGGGCAACGCAAGTCATTACAGTTACTGTTATATAATGAAGTACACAGATACAGCAGCAGGTCAGATGATAGACACAGTTTACACTGAATGGAAAGGATTGATCCACTTCTGCAGAAGGGCAAAGGGTTATATATTAATTTACGCACATGATGGACAGAATTATCTCTTCTAACTGAACAACATATTTCCTGTGAGTGTACTATTACAACTACTGATGTTATAGAAGTTCCATTTTTACTACAGTCTGACATCACCGGGTCTTTATAACAACATAGAAGCAGAAGTATCACCTTCCGTCACAGATTAAACTCGCTTCAGCTATATTCATTCCCCGTTTTATGTTAAATAATGCACTAGTTGTGTACACGCGCTTTTTAATGGGTTTAGTCTTATTCTCTAACGCTCGCTATTGACATGTAAAATTAAAAACGTTCATTTTCAGGCTTTTCACGTTGTCAAGAATGAAATGAGAAAACAGCATGAAAATGGCTTTAACTACGACGACTTCTACTTTTACCCACAGTGAATATTGGCTGTGGGCAGCAAACCATTCAGAAATCCAATTATGCCTTATGGCTACAAGAAAAAGGAAAAAAAAAAAAGGCTTAGAAATGGTAGGAAAAAAACACAAAAGCATAGACGAAATGAGCGCATACATGCTTGCATACACGTGCACGAATGCATGATTCCCAGGACATCCCAGGAGACACACAGCATAGATGTCTTACTTCTAACTACCCCTTAAATAGCAGTGAACGTACAATACGTGTGTATGTGGGGGGGCTTCATTATATGGTAGCGCTGAAATTAATTAAATTCTCTTCCCATGAACATCAGAGAAAAAGCCAAGGCAAGATGTGAAAGAATGAGTTAAGAGCGACAGAGAATACGATGTGTTTTTTCATGTGTACAGTTACTAGGCAGACAGAGATCTTATATACACACACTATACATACTGTGAGAAATCTGTCTAGAGCGATATTCACACGCAGCAGATGAGCTGTATTTGTGTGAGTGTGCGTGTGTGTGTGTGTGTATGTGTTGGGCTTTCGTTCAGTATTTATGAAGTGCAGGGGTAATGTGGAGGTAATGACTGAAGGAGTGTTGTTGCTGCCCAGAGACGGGCAGTTTATAAAACTAATGAATATGAATAAATGTGTACATGCATGTTTGGATGAGTGTGTGTGTTTGTTGGTGTCTATGTGTAGAGGAGGAGAAGAAGCAGCACTGGAAAAAAGTTGCTTTTCTCACACTGTTATGGTAAACAGATGGGAGATATGAAGCTTAACTATGAATGGAGCTGCAGAACGGGTAACATGGTGACTGCATATGAGAAAGTCTGCAAATCGAAGAGTGTGCAATCGTATTTCTGTGAGTTTAAGTTCAGGGTTTGACTTATGTTTGGGTTTAAGGAGATTGAGGCTGTGTAGTGGCAAGGAATCTGATGATACAATTATGAAACAGGATAAAACAGGGTGATCTCATGATCTTAGACTGTGTTCCATCTTAATTTGTCATCTGATCTACTTTTCAGAGGGATTGTTCAGACTCTGACCATAAACCAATAAATCACAGCACTGTCAAAACTTTTCTACTCAGCTAACATTTGTTTTAACCGGTCTGTTTGTCAGTGTAATTATGGTATTTGACACAGATCATCACACTAGCCCATGGAGAGGTGTCCAGTAAAGTGTTCCATTTCACTTCACATTAACTTGTAGACTTTGTGTAACATGTTTTACTGCTGAAGAAATAATGATGAAAAGTTCCTCTAAGTCCTTCGGTTATGGTTCTGACTTCTGAACTCCGACACGCAACGAGTCCGACTCACACACATGCTTTAGAGTTACACTTGTGAGAAGATGTTTCTGACTCATTATAAAACTCCTGCTGGACAAATTGGGCCGCCACAGTTTAACACTGCAGCTGTAAGAACAGGAAATGTGTTTCTTTCATCTAGAGACTGTCAATATTCTAACAATTTCAGTCAAACAAGATGCAAAAATGCTGAAGTCTGAGGCAGATACAACAACTCGAAGCCATCACACACAGATTACACATCCTGACACCAGAGATAGGTGGAGGAAAATTTAAGGACAGATTATAGTTTGGTGGTAAATTGCCAACATTTTGGTGAAAATAACTGTTATTTAGAATGTGCATTGTGATTCTGCCTCAAAAGATGATCACATGACCTCTTGGCCCAGTCCTAATACAGGGGTTATTAATGAATATTTTGCTGTAACACACTTCTAAGTACTTTAAACAGCTTATTATATTATCAGATATTTTTTATTGTACAGCATGCATAGTATCCATCCATCCATCCATCCATCCATCCATCCATCCATCCATCCATCCATTTTCTGAACCACTTTGTCTTTGTGAGGGTCACAGGGTTGCGGAACCTATCCCAGCTACCAATGGGCGACACATACAGATGAAAAGCCATTCACTCTCACTCCGGAGAACCCAGAGAGAACCCACACAGACATGGGGAGAACATGTAGACTCCACACTGTGAGGCAACAGCGATAACCACCGTGCTGCCCCTATATACTATATACTATTAAAAATGAGAAGTTATGCCTCAGTTTTATGTATGAAAGCAGATGAACAATGTTATTGAAAACACAAATACGACTAAACAATAGTGGCCAAGTCCTTTCAAATTCCTCCAGTCTGTCACCAAGGACATGTCAGATCCCCTCCAAGTGGCGGGTATCAGTCAGATTTGTTATCCAGGATTTAAGGGTTGGCACTTCTCCTTTTTTTTTTCCAAAATGACTCCAATGAAGACCATAGGACAGGAGATGATGTGAAATCACACAATGTAACCATATAAATGGATTTGGATTTTTGCAAAGATACAATGCAACCTATAAGTTTTATATCTGCCACCGCTTGGGCCATTTTCTCACATTTTGATGATACTTCTGGGTAGATTTTGACCTTCAAGCAATTCTGCCTGTGTTAAATTTAAGAAAACTGTCATACAGACACCGCCATTTGCATTTCAATTCAGCACAGTCCCAACATCAAAGCACTACTTTTTGTACAATATGAAGCAAAGGAATCAACATTTGCCTATATGAGCAAATAAAGCAATATCAAATAAACTTCCAAGTCATGTTTCTGAAATCGGGTGCAGAATGATAAGCTGTAATACTGTGTCACATTAAACTATGCTGGTATTTTCTTACAGGGATCTACTAGATTCTCCATATTGTTGAAAATGTGTGCACGTCCCTACAATTTAACACAAAAGACACAGGTTTAAAGGATCATTACAGGGGTTGGTAACAGGCTATTTCCTTTTTGGAATCCCAAACCAAATCCCTTCAATCACACAGACAAATGCACACACACACACACACACACACATTTATGTGGTAATGACAGGGCAGAGCAGTGTATCTGAGATGAAAGCAGTGGGTGTCAGCGCTTCTTTAAGTTGTCATGGCGACCTAAGGCGTCACCGCAGCAGAACCAGGTAAACACAGGTAAGGAAGAAGATCAAGGCCTGGGATTAGTGACAAAACACTCCATTGGGTAGTGGACCGTTTGAGCCTGAACAGCAAATTTTAACAGCGACGTTGATCCTGCTTCTAACATACAGAGGCAGTGTGTGTTCAGAATGTGGAAAGGGATGAGACTAGCTTTTAATCTATTTTTGATTATTTTCCTTGTGAAAGCTATGCATTGGGGGGGGGGGGGGGGGGGGT
>JAPQRQ010000015.1:27122763-27139262 GCA_037367365.1 Apogon talboti
ACTGGTGTAAAATACAGTTTGTCATCTTTTCATGGTCATCAGATATGACCCATTTGGATGTTTAGAGGCTCTGTAGTGAATGCGGAATCAGCAGCATCGTCTACAACACTGATTCAGCAGAAAACCCATGGAGTTTGACAAATGACAGTGGTTTTTGAGGTTTGTTTTTAATGATAGATTTTGCTGAAAAAGTCACTTTTTTCAGTTTTCTCTGTTTTTATAAAATAAGCTTTGGATCTACTGAGTTTTCATGAACATCTACATGGTCGGTTAATTAAATATATGGGAAATACATTATTTACACTGAATAATGAAAAATACATAGGATAATATTATGATCAATCATGATAAATCACTTAAGATAGGTTAAAAAGAGAGAAAAATCCATTTAGGAGCTGCCATAACAGTTGTACTGGGTCTTTATGGGTTAAACTTGCTGTTAAATGTGAATATACACTGCAATGTAAAGATAGAAGTAATACAAGACTTGTGTGGTTGGTCCCAAACTAAACTGCCTGTATGAGGGTATTAAATCAGATCCTCATCAGCAATAACAACTGGTTTGTCTAGACCAGATTGTAAAAAAGAGCTAAGGTCCTTCTGGTTGAGCAACACGGGACCATATTTCAGAAAAAAAACATGTATTACAGTCAAACGTAAGAAAGATATTTTAGTAAGTTAGTTTTTTTCCCCATTTGGGGGATTCCACCATTTACACATATCATGTTTGTCAGTTTAAAACATTATTTTACAAGTCAACAAAGTTGCGGTTTGTGTGGAAACTGTTGCAGTATCAGACTGTGAATATACAGTATGTAAATATAGACAGGAAGTGGTGGAGGTGACATTATCCAAGTCCTGTCTCTCTCCATGATGTGTTCAGAGTTACTGAAGGTGTCTCTGCAGCATCAACATGACCAGACTTGTAGTGATTTTCACTTCTTTCAATATTTCTTCACCTCGCTCTCAAAGATTAAGGTAAAATGTGCCAAGTCACCAGCCGCTTTAGTATGCATGATGTGTTTGACTTGCACTGAGAGATGCAGTCCATTGAGCTGTTTAGTACAAAACTACATATTTTTTTTGTTACTATTTTTGCAATAAACCATGACTTTCTTGACTTGTAAAATGATCATATGTGTAATATATTAGCATAGCGGAAGGGGCGGGTCTTCACCTGTCTATAGGCCAATTAAGCTACAGATGGAATGTGCAGTTTACATTTGCCGGTCCAGAAAACCACCAAGTTTGCTAGAATCATGAATTTGCTGTGGTGGCTTTTCAATTTAGCAAGTTGGCACTAGAATAAACGCAACCATGTTTTGAGTTTCTGAAATAGTCTGACTCACTGCTAGGCTGGAATATTTCTGTCACACAGGGGCAGTGTACTTGTCGTTCCACTTCCTTCCTTTATTTGTGTTATAGCTTTTAAAGGCCGTCTCGCTATGTGAAAGAACAACAACCTCCAAACTGCAACTACATCCTCAAAATGAAGTTTTGACAAAGACATGTGGTGTTTTCTTTTGTACAACACGCTTTCTCATGTGCAGATGTTCCACCAACCAACTTCTTTCCTGACACTGTTTTGAAAATGCACTGTCGCAACATCCTCCACTCAGCACCAAGAGAGAACATTTACCCTCATTCTAGAGCTATAATGGATGGTCCCAGATCTGTCTACAGTACCAGCACAGTACTAATGAAGTCTGAAGATCTGGATATGCAAGACTATTTCCAGACTATTTCCAAGTATAATTGGAATATCATTCTGCATGTTTTCACCAAACTCACTACAGTTGTTGAAGTGGTACCTTTTGCTAATGTACCTGTTGTTTGCATTTATCATCATGTCATTTCCAGAACAGAACTACAAAACCATTCAATATTTTTCCCACGAAACTCCTCAAAAACTACTCAGTTCATCTTCTTTTAATGGGCACACTTAAAGAGAACAAGCTTTCATGACTAGTAAGTGCCATTTTCTGATTTGTGTGAGGAAAAAAAAATATTACATACTTACTTTGACTAACTATAAAGCATGCATTAAAGCTATAATATATAACATTCCATAATGAATTAATCAGCAATTCTCTGAAATGTTTCAACAAACTTCTAATTCAGAGAAAACCATCATTTTACTCAGTGTAACCATGTGTTCATCTGTCATATCAGCTGAGTTTTATTATGTGTTTTATCAATCCATCCATCTTTATTTATATAGCACTTTTCATACAAATAAATGCAACACAAAGTGCTTTACATAAGAGAAAAAAAATACTAATCATAATAAAATAAAAATAAGATATAAAATAAAAACAACATCTGTCCCCCCCACCCCCCACGAGCAACTACAGGCAACACACACACACACACACACACACACACACACACACACACACACAAAAAGTATGTTTTTAGTGTGAACGTATGGCTGTGATTTCTATTTTCTGTAACTCCTGCTGCTGCCGTCTTGACCAGGACACTCATGCAAAAGAGATTTTTAATCTCAAGTTTTTTTTTTCCTGATTAAATAAAGGTTAAATAAAAATAAAATAAAAAAAGCCACTAGCTAATGTTACTTACAATTTGATTAGAATGAATGAATAAAACTTTTACATATTACCCCATCTGCAAACATGATTTCTATCCGTGTCACATTAAACATTTTCAGTTTACAACAATTTCCATGATCCCTTGCTACTTCCCAAGATTGAGAGACCCCTAGTGTTTAAAATTCCATACTGTGCATTTAAATAACTGACAAAATGTCATTACAACAACCGTGGATTAAATATATGAATTAAAAGTCCAGTCTAAAGTGTATGTTGATATGTAAACATATTGCGCACATTTGCATATTTATCCTAGACTGTGTCCTGTGTTTGCTCTCATGAGATGACTATGAGGAATGGGAAAACAGAGGGAGATGGTATTAAAACAACAAAAAGATGGAGAGAGTTAGTCATGCACTCATTTCCTTTGCCTCCGTTATTTCCCGGACTGCAAATCATTTTTAAAAGTCAGTTAGTTTATGTGGAAGAGCACAAAGTGTGCTGGTAAAACTATAAATATCAGCTGCTACTGATTACAGCGAGCCACAATGACACAGTGCACACAATGTGATGCACAGACACACAAACACACACACGCTGATTGATGATTTACTTTACTTTGTTTGTTTAATAGACACAATGCACATTGATGAGCATCATATTAGAGTAATACCAGATGTAAACATGGCAGATTATAGCAGAAATTGCTCATTTACATTCGTAGTCCGTTGGCAGGTAAGAAAAAAAGGAACATTATAGGAAACAATATACAAATATGAATAGAAAAGAACAGTATGTTATACAAAAGGTTCAAATTGAGCACAAATCTTGAGTTCAGTGTTTCAGGTGAATGGGATATGTAGAAGAATCCTTTATTCTCATTCCAAAACCTACTAACCTTGACTGATACCATGGTTCATCTACATGTGATGCATCTGTGTTTTATATTAAGATGTACATAAGGTGGAAAATATATTCTGAAAAGTGTGAAAAATGCCTACATCACAAAATTCAAAATGCAATATATTTGTCTCTTGTAATAAAATAACTGTGAAAGTGTTTCTACAATCGTATATGACATATGGTTTTAGTAATGAGAGACGAGTTTTGAAGCATGTTTTGACTTCAGTTCATGTAGAAAAAAATTGATTAAACTCATAATTCATCTATCGCATGGAAGAAAATTGCGATTTTATTTTTTTGTCAAATGCTAATTTTATTCAACATGTTGGAGACTTATGTTTTATTTCACTGAGATGTGGAACTAATGTTTATGGCACTGTTTCTGTCCAAGTTCTACATCTTCTGTGTGGCGCAAACAAGAAACCAGAACACTGTTTAAAAAAAAATAAAATTAAAAATTGAATAGTATTTTTATGGTTCATCTACCCTTCAAGTAGTCAGTTTTTTTATTACTCTAATTATTCTGGATCAGATCAAGGGCACGTGTAAATGGTGGTGTCACAATGAATCGACTATTGACTTAAACTATTTTGATTATTTGACTTCCAAAAATTAAGATGCCTTTCTCTGATTTAATAAATTTATGACAAGCCCATGCAACACATTGTACTGTATATAAATTAAACGTGTGATTTTTCAAAATTCTGAACACTCAAGAAATTATACTTCCAATAATAACTCTTCTTCTAATTCTATTGTTTTATTTTCTTAGTACTTTACTTTACATTTGTACCTGTATTTATTTTTATTACTCTAACCTTTAATACTATTAATACTAACTGAAATTACAAATTATATATTGGGCCTCAGAAAAGATGTTTACATTTATAAATACATCAAATACAAAAGGATAAAAACCTTACATAGTAGTAGAAGGACTGTGAGAATGTCAACATATTTAGTGTAACTTGGGTTATTCCTATTATCTATATGTTGTGCAGAAGTTATAGGTACTTGATTAATCCAGTTGCGATCCTCATGTCTTTCTGTACAATAATATAACAGCAAATCACTTAAAGGTAAAAAGTTTATACATTAAAAAAATAAAATAAAATAATGAAATTTCTGTATATTTTGTGTTAATTTATAGTTCAGCTGGAAATATAGACATTTTCATTTTGATCAACAATCTCTACATTTTCCTTCCTATGCAGACAGTGTATTATTGTCTATAACAAAGCAGTCATATTATTTCTGTGTCCCTCACTGCCTCCTCTTTTGTTCTGTCTCTGTCCTCCAGGTGTGTTGTATGTTTGCTAGTGCAGAGTATTCCAGCTGTGGAGAGTATGAATTTTTCAACCAGACCAGTAACAGCTGCCAGGCCTGCCCCCAGTGCCAACCGGGACAAGAGCCACATATGGTGAGACAAAACACAAAAACACACACTGACTAGTACATACTATGAGCCAAAAACCTGATACGTAAAGTTATATATTCAGATAAATCAGCTGAGTAGAAGATAAATATAAAAAAATATATATAGTCTTGCACTTCAATATCCAGCTGTAATCATCCAGAGCTTGTAAACAGCAGTAACAACTGACCTTATCATCATGATTGATTTTGGTCAGACCACCCACAACACACACACACATACACACACAAGTGCTCGCATTGCTGCACAGTGAAGAGTGCCTCAATCCAAATGAACAATTTCTTCTGCTTTATTGCTCTCATTGACTTGGATGGGAAGGTATGCATTACAGTGAATGACTTGCGGTAGTCACGTAGTGATTTAGCCCCCGTCAGTCAGTCTGCCGTCAGCCAAAGAAAACAGAGTCAAGAGAAACGCTTCAGTGGGCACCTCAGGGTGCCACACCCTCCTCAGGGAGACAGATGCATTTAAGGGTGAATGAAATGAGTTATAGTTCCTCTCTCTGACACTTTGATTTTCTCACTTTATGGATCTACTTTTATTTTCAGTGTGTAGATTTCGGTTTTGCTTTTTATTTCTTTATTTTTTTTTTATAGCAGATGATTCCTGTAGGTATAGAGTAAAAATCTGCTTCTTCCTGGGGTCAAATGACAGCTACACTGAAACTACTATAATAACTTCTCAGATTTCAAGATAAAATACAGTCCATAGGTTTTTCAGAACACTCCCTTTCTTACTTTTTCATTGTTTCTCTGAGGTTGTTTCCAGTTTTGAAGTTTGTTTTTTTTCAAAGGGACAGTAGTGCATATTGATAAACAGAGTATGTGCCAATAAGATTATAGCCAAGGCTAATTTCCATCTTTAGTCCCAATATAAAACAACATTGTTCACGTAAAACATTACAGTCCAGTACTCCAGTACATAAGCGTGGCTCCTGCTCTCCAGACTACCACAACCTGTTAGTAAGCTCCGCCGCAATGTGGTGGTTCAACATCAAGTGACCCACTCATCTGTTCCTGCGGTACAGACGACAATGACCAGCTCAGTGTGATAAGCACAGAGCTCTGTCATAAAGGATAATTCAGCCATTTGAGAGCAAAGGAGACGTGATGAAACGAGTTTTAATCAGTGAGATGAGAGCCCCCTTTGCACTTTCTCCTGCCTGTCTGATCCTCCGGGTGCCTCAGCCTGTAATTCATGTGTTATTCTATTCCCCAGAGCTTTCCCTCAAAGTGTGTGTGTGTGTTGACACCCTTTTAATCTTGGGATAACCATAGGGTTCCTGATCTTCAGAGACTTTGGAACTGAGCGTGTGCCCACACACACACACACTTACACACATCCAGACGCTACATGACACATCACACAGTGACGAAGACATTCTCAAACCCCCCCCCCATGTGCATCTTGTGTCCAGATTGTGCTGATGGCTAGGTTTACATTCCCCATGTAGTTTACATGAAGATAAACACTGATGTCAGACTAATATTTCCTATTGCCCAACTTTTATTGAGTGATGAAAGTGATGGTGAGGTGAGGAAAACATGAAAAATTGGGTCGTGGATTGGGAAGCTGCAGGACATTAAGAGAAAATCCCCTGCGGTAACCTCATGTTTTAGATGTGCACTGTGTGTTCTTTGCTGCATGTCACCTCTCTTTTACTCCTTAACCCTTAAAGAGCACTAGAACTACAGCTATTTTCTCTACTTTTTCTCTATATTCAACCTTTCCTAAGTGATTAATCAACATTTACCATGATATTATCCTCCGCATTTTGCGTTTTCTGAGAGAAAATCATGCATTTTCTTGTATTAAATCTACAGATCATGTAAATGTTCATAAAAGCTCAGAGTAAATTCAAAACAGAGAAAAGTGAGTTTTTCAGCCAAATATATCATTAACCGAACACAAAACAAGCATCTACAACCACTGTCCCATAGTTTTTTTGGGGGGGAGACAACTTTTACAAAAAGTGACTGATTCCATGTTCACTACAGAGTCTCTGACTGTATTATTCAATGTATCAATAGGATTACAGCTTTAAAAGTTACTAACCAGTTCGGGTCTGTAGATGCTTGTAGTCACTGGTGCCTGTTAGCTTTGAGGACTAATCTAAGCTATGAAAGCAAAAAAAAAGGGCTCTAGTGTTAGAATCAAATTCCCTGATTGTTCCAGGTTTTAGTTACTTCCCTAATTCACAGATATTTGATATGACAGAAGCTAAACTAGCTTTGAAAAGAAAGATGCTTTCAGCTGGTCTGGAACTGCTCTGTGTGAACGAACAGAAGCAGAGTCATGGTTACCGACGACGAAAGATCCAACGATAGCTTTAACTCAACTCGACAAGATTCTGCTGATAACTCGCAGCACAGTTTAATATCAAACCGTCGCGCGGAGGCTTATGGACGTCAAACAGAAGGGAGGAATATTAGATTTCCTTAAGAGTCAGTCTGCTGTAGCCCAGAGCTGTAGACTGTAGCATAGGCTTGCTTTAATAGACAGATGAAAGAACGAGAGAAATGAAAGATGAAAGGGACAGTGTTTTTGTATGTACAGTATATGTGTCTGTGTGTGTGTGTGTGTGTGTGTGTGTGTGTGTGTGTGTGTGTGGCCTGTTGTTCGGCCTCCCCACTGTGAAGAATTAACATGCGGTGAAGGGAGGAGATCAATGCTAGAAGACAGAATGATGAGTTGGTCATCTTCTTAAACACTACCAGGCGTAGAATGCTACACACACAAACACATGGACCTCTGTGACCAATCAGATTGCGCTTTTGTCATCTTAGAACAGTAATGCCAGATTTGCCAAGGACAAGGATGGAAACAGATGTGTGCTTGTGAGTGTGTGTGTGATGTGTTTTGTGCGTGGTTTTTTTTCTCAACTCGTTAACTGTGAAGAGTTAATTCAATAACATAATATATCCGTTGTGCTGTGTTAGCATAAAAAAAGACAAACAAAATGTTGGTCAGACAATGAAAATATGCTTCTGTGTGTGCGCTTTTGCAGACTTGTGGCTACGGCGTGAAGGATGAGGACTTCGCCTGTGTGCCGTGCCCTCAGGGGAAATATTCTAAAGGGAAGTATGAGATCTGCAGACGCCACAAGGACTGTGACGCCCTCTACAGAGCCACGGTGCTCATACCAGGAACGCCAGAGAGTGATGCTGAGTGTGGACCCTGTTTACCTGGGTGAGCAGGAACACAACTGCCTCATTAATTCCAACTAACAACAGTAGAGGGCAGTAGTCGCTATCTGTGTCATAGTAACACGTTCTTAGCTCACCAGCTGATAAGGTATGAAGGTGCTCTGTCTGACGTCGTCTTCGTCATCTTTGTCATCTTCATCATCTTCATCTTCGTTGGCAATTTCTTCAAACACCTTTGACGAAACTGTTGGTCAAATTGATCTCAAACTTTATATGTAGGTTCCTTGGGACAATGTCTACAAAGTTTGCTCAAAGTTTTGACGTATAAATAAAATTTTTGGGGGATTTTTGATGGAAATTTTACAAACATTAAAAATTTTCCTTTACTTATAATGGGCCATATTTTCATGGCTTATAACAGGGAAATGGTTAGAGATATCAATATAGTTACTATTGAGCACTGATAGAAAGTCATATATGGACTTTCTTCTGGGTCCAAGTGTTATTACAGGACTGTCTGAGGGAAGACTCGATGCTACAGAGGCTCACTACTCACTCTAGTGGCATACACTAGTATTAAGGGATTGCCTTGGCTGATAGCTCAGTACATGTTTTTGCGATGTAATACACTGAGATCTTTAGCCTAGTGTCAAAACTTGTACATTTCAAAAGTGTCAAAATGATTTCAAGTCATTTTTGATTAAAACAGAAATATTACAAAAAGCTCCTTTAAACAGGTGGCAGAGTGTGATATTTTCAACATGTTGTGAGTACTTCTAATCCTAGAAACAGACTTCATGCTGGTTGTTGCTAATGAGCTGCTCTACTGAAGCAGCATGGAGGTTTACTGCAGTTTGTTAAGACTCCCTGAAATTAGATCTTGACAGAATGAAGATAATCTGATTGCAGATTTCCACTTGCCAGAAGTGTTCATCACTGAACGCTGCGTAAAGTGACCACAAACAATGAGGCGTCTTATCTTCACACTTTACACAGAGTCGAAGGATTAGTTCTGACATGCACACGCACACCACGGTGGAACCTGACTTTATCCAGAACGTCCTGGAATCTTTACCCTGGAGACACATTGTTTTATAGACAATAATGTGTTTGTACCAACCCACGCAGCTAGAAAAGCAGAGACATTTTAACATTTGTGAAAACTAGGGGAGACCATTCATAACAAAGTGGCTGCATGAAAAATTCCCACAGATCTGAGCAACTTACCCCTATAGTTAGTCCCATTTATAATTACCCTGTCATATTCACCTCTATGTGTATCATTTTCTTCTGACGGATTTGCACTAATGATGATCAAGAATTCTTTTTTGTGTCGTTTCTAATCATATTTCTGACCAAAGGATGAAACACAGACATGCATGGAACAAAGTCTAGAAACACTTGCTTTAAAACTCACACAAGTTGACATAATTCTAGACCACCCTGCGTTCTTCAGCTTAATCCATCCTGTCTCTTTGTGTGCAAACACACACTAAATCCTCCATTTCCTAATTACAGCCGCAGATGCAACATCTGTCATTAAAAAAGAAAACCAAAAAAAAAACACCAAGTCAATAAGGGACTTGAAAATGTCACCAGATTTCCTGTCCTCCCTCGTCTTCATCACTCCCCCTTTCCCATCATCCATCACCCGCACACTGTCTCCCTCTCTGTGGAGATTGAGATGCTGCGTCCGACAGTTGATTGGTTTGGTTGTTTTGAATCTCCTGCTTCACACAGACTTATAATATTTCATTCATGAGGAAGTGGCATAAATTTGTGAGATCCGTGGGGATGCACTCCTCAAAGAGTTGAATGTTTAAGTCTCCGCTTGTCATCGGCCTGGATTCTGTCCTCCTGCTTTTCATTAGTGTGTTTGTTGTTGTACAGTAATGTGTGCGCGAACGCTGAAGTTGGCTCTGTGTTTTTTGTGGCTATCTGTGCCGTATAGTTGCATGCGAGCTGCTGTTCCTGCAGAGTCCATACATGCTTAATGCAGAGCAGAACAGGCCTGAACGTTTGCTGTAAAGTTTTGCTGCAGGTTCAGCAGTGAAAAAAGGAGCTTGAGAAGTTGTTGTGACAGATCTGTTTATCAAATCAGAGTTTTTTTGTTTTTTTTATACTGTATATGAGCATGAATTCCAAATTAAAGGAAGCATAAGATAACCACGCATGCATTATAGACAGAAATGCTCACTGATTCTCCTCGTGCTCCTAAATGTTTTAAAACCACTAGAATTCATTTCCAGACTGGCCTCCTGGTTTCCTCCCTTTCACCTTCTTTCTCATAGACACTTTATAACTGAAGGCGATACCTGTACCAAGCGTTGTTTAGCGCCTTCAGGGCATCAATTACATTTCTCTCTCTGAGTCAAACTTTTCACCTCAGCAGCTTCCTCATATCTTCGCCCTTTGCTGCTACGGTAAAGATAGGAGCGCTCATATTATACCCACCTGCCATCGTCACTGACAGTTCATGTTGTAACCTAAAAACTGTTTCTTCCAATCTGCTCTGTTGGTACCTTGTCATGGCAGTAATCCAATCCAATCCAACTTTATTTGTAAAGCACTTTACAGCAACCACAGTGGACCAAAGTGCTGTACAGAGTCAATAAAGACATAAACATAAAACAGCTATACAGTATAAAATGATAATAAGGCATAAAAAGACATAAAAACAATAAAAGAAATAGGAGATATAGTATAGGTAGAATAGTAGGAGAGTAGGTCTCTCTGTTAAGTGATTAGTGTTCCTAAAATGGTCTAGTGTATATTGTGTAGTCTGAGTTCTCACAGGGTGTGTTGTGTCTTCTAGGTATTACATGCTGGAGAACAGACCCAGAAACCTGTACGGGATGGTTTGCCATTCCTGCCAGAACGCACCAAGCAACACCAAAGAATGTAAGAGCACCTCCTTCTCCATCCTGTTCCCTTTGCCAGCTTCCTCGCGATTATTTTTTCTTCTCATCTCATCCTCTTTTTATTCCCCTTTCAACTTCAGATTTCCCCTTTTTCCTTTTTTAGCGTTTATCTTCACAACCTCCCCCGTCCAAATACAGGCTTGTGTTCCGCTCCGATTAAAAGCTTTTAAAACATTAAAGTTTTCTGTCTAAATCAAAGGAAATAAAGAATGACAGGATGTGCAAAAGCAGATGTCCTGTACACTGTGTTCAAAACATGGACTTAATTTGAGGGAGTTTTTGAAGGTCAGAGATTTTGCTTTTTCTCCCAATCCCTCTGGTCAATATTCTCCTCTCCGTATCTCTTTCTTACCCTCACTGTGTTTACAGACAGTTGCGTGTGTGTGCACGCAGACTTACTGGACTTACTCCACAGGACGGTAATATTTACCAAAGGTTTCCCCATCCTCCACGTCTGATCTGTTATCATTATGAGAAATATGTTTCTTCACATACACTTGCAACACTGGCTCCTATTCAGTATGGTCATCAGTGTCATGTACAGGTTCGGTGATGTCTTTCAAAACTCCAGTAGGTGGCAGTCAAGCAGAAAATGACAACAGATGGCAATATTGCATCTACATCTAACTCTATGTTTCAGATGTGCAGCTGCTTCTTTGTTGCATTTTACCTCTTGTTTTTGCAAATTTTTCTTTTCTCCTTTATCTAACTTAAGAAAACAAAGAAATTAGAGTTGAAAACAAATTCCCTGACTGTTTTCCTGGGTTTTAGATATGAGGGCAGGATTAGAAAGGACAGAAATTAAACTTTTTTTTTTTTTTTTTAAATAAAGAAGCAGTCAAGCAGAAAATGACAGTACTGATGACAATACTGCAAATATGTAAGCTGATGTCCAGTATGTACTGCAGGTAATTCTGGTTCATCTGGGCTTTTTGTTGCATTTCACCTCTGTTTTTCTTTTATTATGCGCTATGAAAACAAGGAAATTATTACTGAAAACAAATTCCCTGACTGTTTTATTACATATTTTAGTTATGAGCATTGGATTAGAAAGAACAGAAATTAAACTAGCATTGAATAGAGAAGCAGTCATGCAGAAAATGACAACAGATAGCAATATTCCAAACCTTTATCCCTATGCTTCAGATGTGCATAGTGCATCCTGGTTAGGCTGGGTGTCAGTGTTGCATTATATTTCTCTTTTCTGTCATTTTTCCTCTCTGCTTTATCTAACCTACGAAAAAAAAACCCATATTAAATTCCCTGACTCTTTTATTCTGGGTTGTATTTAGGCACAGAAGATTAGATTGCATAGAAACTAAACTACCCAAATAAAGAGGTAGTCAAGCAGAAAATACACATATGAAATGTCCTAATGCACATTGCAAGATCGCAACCATGTAGGTTTGATTAAGCTGCACTCCACTAAGCAGCAGAGAGAGGGCTATTTTCATTAGAATATATCAATTTAAGTTGACATTTACTTGATTGTAATTTTGTTTTGTTATCATGTTTCATGCATCTGTGCCAGTCAAGGCTTTCTATTTTAGATAAACACGATCAAAACTTGCACGTATATTATAATTTGTAGTTTATATTTGCCTTTGTCAAAAGTAGTTAATATGTTTTTCTTTGTATCGACACCTCTGCACATTTTTATATACAGTATGTATGTTTTAGTTCAGGTGAATAAGAACAAGAAATACATAGAAATATACAATTTACGCTAATGTCTCTATTCTCTAACTTTACTCTATTTTCTCTAATCAAGAGTCGATTTGTGTGTCAGGCTTCAGATAAAACTTGAAAGCAGAAGATTAGGCTGCAGTCATTACAGTTTTTGGTAGATTACATCAGTTAACTAAACACATCCTTGCTTTTGAACCTTTTATCTTGAAATAACTCTTCAGTTAAGTTTCTAAACACTGAAAATAAAGCTGAAAAAAGGGAGCTAATAGTCCTGGAGGACTGGGAGGAGTTTCTAAGATGAATATTTATTGTGGCACTGAAGCAGCATCTTTTTATCCTCCTGCTGTGGGTTTGTCAAGAGCACGCACAAACAGAGCACGCTGATCCCCCAAAAAATGAGGAAATCTCAACAGGATCTGATTATTGTCTTTGACCCTCATTGATACATGCTGCTTTGACATTTATGGGCCCATAATTGCCCAAAATCCCCCCCTCAAGTGTAACTGAAGAGGCCGGAAATGAATAGTCCTGTTATTGTGTCATATTTAATGAGTGTGTTTTGAAAGATGAAAACCCCAAAAAGCAGCCCAGGCCTGCAGAGAAGAGGGTGTGAAGAATCAGGAGTATAGAGTATATGCCTTTATGTGTGTATGTGTGTGTGTGTGTGTGTGTGTGTATGTGTGTGTGTGTGTGTGTGTGTGTGTGTGTGTGTGTGTGTGTACGAACAAACACTTTCTTTTCAACAGCGCTCTAATTGTTTCTCGCAGGCATGGAAATGAGTGATTGAATGATACTGGGAAGAAGTACAAATAAAAGACACTGAATAAATGATGTAACATAACAAAATATGGCAAGTGTGGCAAGTAATTCTATCTTACTGTATCCTCTGATTTATGAAGTGGAATTTGGTAATAAAACATGTCTTCCTGTGATAGATTGATTTTAACGCTGAACTTTATTTTTTTGAAATGCAATCCTTCGCTTGTGACTTTTCTTTGCTCTTCTGGGTATGAATGAGTGAATAAATGAATGAATGAATGAATTTTTATTATTGTGTCTTGCATAAGAATATGCCCAGCCCTTACATAGGCTAATAAGACACCGAAAATATAAACGAAAGACCAAATGCCAGACAATAGGCACAATAAATATAGACAAGACAATGTACTGACCTATTTAAACAAACACATCTGCCGCTTTTTCCAGGCTTTACACAAAAAAAAAAAGCTAATTTATACGAATTTGAACTAAACATCCATTTCATCTTGTCATCATCAGTGCTCCAGAACATATCAGGGTTTCGGATAAACATCTCATTAAACAAAGAGGCTCTCAGTTCATCATGTAGAGGACAATACAAAAGAAAATGTGATTCATTTTCCATTTCCCCCAAATCACACAGTCCACAAAGTCTGTTTTCTTCTGGGATTTGGGTAAATCTCCCAGATTCTAAGGCCAGGGGAAGGATTCCTGTACGCAACTGAGTAATTAGGGACCTTTGGTTCCTGGTCAAGTTTGCACTGACATAAAACTCTGCCTTATATGTGTTTTTCAGTTGAACGTATGTCCGAAGCTTCGGTTTAGTCAGGATCCCATTCACCCATTGTTCTTCAAAAGCAGACATTAGGTTAGCTCTGATCTTGTTAACACTACACAAAATATTGTTGTGGAATATATATTGAAGTTGTACTTTTGCAAAGACAGCTCTGATCTCTGCCGCCCATAAGGGAAATCTGGTATCTTACTAATTTAAAAACTATAAAAATCAAACTCCTTACTTATTATTTATAATAGGATTCCTCCAAACAAACAGTAATACTTTACAATTTAGTCCTTAAAATCAGCTAAATTAACTCAATCATTCAACTCTTTACTTTAAAATTGTATCAAAAAAAAGACAAAATCCCTATTGTGTATTGTCTGTTTATGCTATTGGTGTGTTTTAATGATTCTTTTTTGGATAGAAGAAAAAAAACTAACGCCCCCAACAGTAGAAAAAAAAGCAGCTCAATACTGGGAGTTCTTCTTGCTCAGGGTGAAGGCAGGCTGACACTCGTCGTGTAATCTGCAAATTACCCTGGCTTCTGCCGAGCTCTGTGTGTGCGATAATTAAAACTTCAGTGGGTATGAGAAAGAAAGATGATTAGCATGTTAGTGCTTGTGCCGATGCTACTTTTTGGCATGCTGGTGTTATGAGTTTGTGGGTTTATCGCAGTATTTCCACTATCACCTTTGGGTATTTATAGACCTTTGCACTATTGTTGTTGTTTTTTACCCAAATACCAAAATACTTTTTCATGCTCACTTAATATAATAGTTAGTGTTTTCATGCTGCCTGCAGAGCTACATTATGAGCCTTATTTTCATCATGCACACAGCGTGGAGCCACAGCTGATGGGACATGTACATGTGTGGGTGCAGACTGCAGACACACTATCTGTGCTACAGGTTGATATTTACCAAAGGTTGTCTGCATCACAAACTGATCCCTTATCAGCCTGAGCAGTTAATCTGAACTGTGTCTTCATACAGTTGCAACACCGGCTCCTGTTCTCTGTGATTTTCTGTCATCTTCTTTAAGTTGCCTATACAGGATCTCTGCAGAACACCCTCACCCTCACCTGAACACGATTTTACCTTTTTTTTTTAATAATCACCCTACTCTGTAATTCTGCTCCTCGCCGTTTGTTTGGACCTGAGTACCCAGATTGCCCTGCAGAGTTATCATTTTGCAGTGTGTGTTCAGCCCGCGAGACATGATTAAGAGATGAAACCACAAGACGCTAAACAGAATTCCAGTTGAGGCTAATATCCCTATCCCAGAGAGTGTAAACACATATCCCTTGTTAATGTCTGCAGCCACAGGGCACTGCAATATGTGTGTGATGACATGAAGCTCTGAGACCACGGGAAGCGGCAGGGCACATGCCAAAGAGGTACAACAGTATATCACAATGGTGAAATAAAACGCTGATTAAAAGGGCTGATTTATGAGCTGCCAGCAGCTTACAGCTCCATTAGGAGAGAGGAAAAACAGTTGGTGAATAATCCAGAGAAAGAGACACAGAGAGGGGAAATGAAAGAGGGAGGAGGGGGGTGGAAAGTGAGCAGAATTTGGGCAGAGTCCCCACAATTCCCATGTGCTTCTTTAAGACAAACAGCTTTTATTGTGCGTAGATAATTTGTAAAATGTTACTGCTCCCAAAATGATGTCATTAACATTGTCTTTTGACAAAAAGTCAACAAAATGCCAGGCCAAAGCAAATATTCCACTCCCGATGATTGATGCCGTTTCCTCTGCATCAGTAACAAATATCCCGACCAGAGAGACGCTGTGGTGCCAATCTGTGAAATTTTATAAACTCTGGGTGAAGGTGGCGATGCATCATTCCTCCAGCTTTAATTGAAACTGGCACAATTTTGCTCGATTTCACAGCAGGAATGTCTTTGGGATTGAATCCATCAATCTGCTGAATGGTTGAAAGGCACAAGTCGGGAATGGAAAAGTTGGACGTCTACGTTATCCCTGTGATAGAAGTTCTAGGTTGAAGCTTTGTCACTGCCTTTAACCCATAAAAACCCAAACATCCACCATCTACCAAAAGCATCTACTCATATAAACTGTTTAATACCTGTTGAATCCTATCAGTACATGTAAATAATTGGTATAAAATACAGTTTGTCATCTCTTCGTGGTCATCAGATATGACCCATTTGGACGTTCAGAGGCTCCGTAGTTACTGTGGAAATACCGTCATCTTCTACAACAGGGGTCGCCAGTCCTGGTCCTCGAGGGCCGGTGTCCTGCATGTTTTAGATGTTTCCCTCTTCCATCACACCTGGTTCCATTAAT
>JAPQRQ010000015.1:27139362-27156314 GCA_037367365.1 Apogon talboti
TAGGTGTGAATGTGAGAGTGTTGTTTGTCTCTGTGTCAGCCCTGCCATGAACTGGAGACTCGTCCAGGGTGTACCCCGCCTTCGCCCTTAAGTAGCTGGGATAGGCTCCAAGCGACCCTAGTGAGGATTAAGTGCATTCAGAAAATGGATGGATGGATGGAACTGCCACAAATGTCACACTGGGTCCTTATGGGTTAAAGGTGTAAGATTTCGGGGAATTAAACCATGGCATGTACTATTCATAATTACGTTTTCTTTAGTGTGTAATTACATGAAGATGAGTTTTTGTCACATTAGTATCAGCTGTTTAGTATGAGTCCACCATGAGTTTATTTGTTTCTATAGTAACTCCAAACAGATTTTCTCCTTTTTTTCCCCCCGTTTTATAAAACTGATACACAAATCATAGAGTTATTAAGGCCAGTACAGACAAAACAAACACTGACTCTAACAACAGACTTTCACCTTTTTTGCAGCCGCCGTATACGAGTGTGATCTTTAGTGAAATCACCACTAGATATCACTAAACATTAAATACTGCATGTTTAATAGATGACATAACCACAAACAGGACTTTAATGCAACTGAGTTTTTTTACTCAACAGTCATACTTTTACTTGTGCTTTACTTTAGCATTTCTATTTTCTGCAACTTTCTATTCCTAGTCCATCAGTCTAAGAGCAAATATTGTTCTTTGTACTTCACTGCAGCTTCAGATACTGTTTACTTTCCAATGTTGATTCCCAATGTTTGTGATAAACTGAAGGATTAAGTGTTTCCTTTAGGGGTTGAGAAAAATCTCCTCCTTCTTAAGTTAAATAAACTCTTTGAAAACCCTCTTGGATTAACTGAAAAATGCATGTGATAAATCTGCCAAAAAGGCCTTTGAACCATCTACAGCATCAAAATGCAACATACACATTAATGCAGCTGTAATATGAATCCAAAAACCTTATATTCGACAGCGTGTTATTATCTGAATTCTTTTTCCACCACCGTCCACAGGTAATGAACTAGTGTTGAATGCATGTTTGTGTGTTTCACAGGTAGAAACAAAGTTCCTGGACCTCCTCCAATTGATCCCGGTAGCACCACAGTGTTCCCTCCGCGAAATAAAGGTAAACACAAACAAACGCAAGCAGATAAACTTCAGCTCCCCCCCATTACCATCAAACTTTACACATCATCAACGTCTGTACTAACATCACTGACTGCGTGTTTCAGAGCCCACGGGACAGGGTCACCTAGCAACCGCTCTCATTATCGCCATGTCAACCATCTTCATCATGGCCATTGCTATCGTCCTCATCATCATGTTTTATATTCTTAAGGCTAAACCAAGTGGCCAAGGTGAGACATTTGCATACACACAATAATGTTTTAGATTCAGAGGTTGTTTTTTTTTTTAAATGATGTGAACTCTGTTTGTTTTGCATTTGTATCTGCAGCGTGTTGTTCTGGACAAGTGGTGAAGGCAGTAGAAGCTCAGACGAATAAACAGGAAGACAAGAAAGATGTCCCTGGTGAGACACAACACACACACACACACACACACACACACACACACACACACAACTCCATTTTAAGACTTTCAGCCTATAGGGGTTCTATGTAGTTTTGATATTCCAAATTCTCAATATCCACCAGAACATTTAGGATCAAAACCACTAATGAATCAACACTACGTATCCATAGACTGTGTCACTCACTGAATAAAGTATAAAGCTCATTGTTTACACACATCTGTATTATGGTATCATCAAGTTTTCGTCTTCAAAATAAAACTCATAGCTGCTTATTTTGACAGTTGCTCAAAATAACACTGTGTCTCATAATCTTCATGTACTGCATCAGCTGATAGTTTACATTATAGCTCTGTTAGCTTAGCTCTGTTTTTAGACAGAAAACAACCACAGTAAAACCAGTAGCTGAACTAAAGATCTGTTTGGAATCATCCAAACAAGGTCAGAACTGTCACAGATTAGTCTGAACTGTGGATCAACAAACGGCAACTTAGCAAAGATAATAACACCACATAATAACTTTATACCTTCATAAACTTCATTATTAAACTCACCCATGTAGAAAAAACGATTACAGCATCAAACTCCATTCTATTTATTTAGAGCTGTAGCCAGTGGTGAAAACGACAACAGTGTTTCTAGCTTTTATCACTTGTGTCACTTTCTTTGATTCTAAAAGTTGGTTCTTAATGGTTCTCATCCCATCTGGTCACTTTCTGATGTTTTCGTCAAAGGCTATGTGGTGTTAGTTTTCCTCACCATGGGAGACTGGCATAAGTGACTCACTACTCCCCCTAATGGTCACATAATCCCATCAGACTCTTGGTTTAAATATATTCAGTTCTACAGTCGAATACTTTGGCATCTTTGACAGAACTTCAGGGCTCTTTATTCAAACACTCTAATGACATTTATTCTCAAAACTTGAAATGCTACATATAGCTCCTTGAATGGCTTCCTGTTTGTTTCTGTCTTCTCACGGAAATAGACTGAATTCCCCTCGGCCTATGGCTGTATTATCACTGATTATTAACAGTAAAAGCAATGAGTTTGTTAGCTTTCACATACTGTTTCTGGTAATCAGAATCTTACCCCAGTTTTGTTTCAAATATAATGTTTACATCAAAAACAAGTATGTATTTATTCACCAGGAATGGAGAACAAGGAGTTAATCAGATTATTCTCACAGGGTCCACAGTGGTTAGTATCATTATTTTCATTTGTTTTCTGGCTGACTACATGAAACCGACCAGATATACGTCAGGCAAAGATCAGATTCCTGATAAAAGTCTTTACACCCACATAATATGCTGGTTTTAATAAAAGTATCAAAGTGTAGTGACATCCTTATGGTGTTGTATATTAGTTTGTATCTAATACAAAGTGATGTGTTGAGGTTATTTCTTAAAACTTGGAGAAAATCTAAAATAGAACAGATGCAAACTCAAGCCTATATAAACATACTAAGACTTTTTCATTTAAATATTTATACTGCAGTCTGTTCAATTACACATAGCACGGTCTATTTACGTGTGTATTTATTTTTATTTAACCTTTATTACTCGCACATGTCAGTCACAAGAGTTGTTTTAGTTTAGATAAGGTTGGAGCCATATGTACATGCAACGCAAGCATCATATAACTGACATGACAATATAAATAAAAGACAAAGAAGTTATTATTTCACCAGGCAGAGCATCTGCAGCGCCATATGCCTGCCTTTAAGTCATTTACAGTCACTTGTGTATAATCAGGTGATTTTCCATTCACTTCTAACTAGAGGGAGCAGAATATTTAAGTTTTGTTTTGTTTTTTTTTTCCCCAGTTCATCACAGACCTTTGGAACAGATAATAAGAATAAATCCTAGGACTGTAACGACCTGTACTTGTTTGACAGAAGTAGTTTTGAAGATACTATAAAAGCAGACCAAAGACAGACGTGTAGATGAGAACATGCCAGACCATCCGACACAAACATACACCAAAAAAGAGGGAGGGCTTATATTATGTAATAAATAAAAAAATATATAATAAACCTCAGTGCTCATGGTAAATGGTATCCAGAGTATGAATGCATATACACTGCCCAGCCAAAAAAACAGTCCCCACCTGGATTTAACTAATTAAATAGGTAAGAGCTTTACGTTGGATAATAACTGCAGTGAATAATATTTTTCTGTTTCCGGAAACAAGCTATTGACTGTATTTCAATGGAAAAGGGTCATGTGGTCTGATGAGTCCACATTGACCCTGTTCCAGAGTGATGAAGAGAGGTGGATAAAGTGATTACCCATCATGCCTAGTGCCTACAGGACAAGCCTGTGGGGTCAGGTTTATGATCTGGGGTTGATTCAGTTGGACAAGTCTACATTCATCAGTGTTGTGTCCACAAAATGATGGAAATCAGTGTTCTGACATTGCATAAATGTATCAGTGAATGCATAATCAAAGCTAAAGGTAGTGTAGGACTCTTTTTTTGGATGGGTTGTGTGTACGTTATGCTGCTGTAGTCCAGCACAGGCATTAATGTGGCAATAATAATCCTCGTTTTTTTCTCAAAGACTTGATTCTAAAATAAAACCCTATTTTAATTTCAATCTTTTCACCAGTTGCTGAGTAAAACAGAGTCTTCAGTTGAAATACTGAGACCTTTCTAAGACTCAATCTCAAAACGCTGAGGAGCGATGATTGTGAGGAACTGATTTTGTGTTGTAAAAATTATTTCTAATGAAAAACCTGCAAAACATGTAGTCAAAAACAGTCATGGTAGATAAACTCAAACCACCCTGTACTTACAGTTTCATTCTGGAAAGTATAGACATGCTATCTTCATTAGTCAAACTATAATTTATTCTTTTCCGTTGGATTCAGGCAATATTTCTTCAGTCTAACTGTTATCACTTTGATCTGAAATTCCACCTTCAGTTATGCAGAGATTCAGATCCAATAAGGTGTTTCATCAGAATGCAATTTTTTTGACATATGCAAAATAATTCTGCCCATCTGCTGAGAGAAATATAAGAGATAAAGTCACTTTTTATTGTTAAGATGACCAAGGTGGACCAACAGTGTGTAATGGGGAAAAAATAGCCCAAGTGTTAACAATCCATAAGTTTCAAACAAAAAACATATATAATTCATAATGAAATTAAAATTTTGTGGCCACCATCCACATTTGATCTAATGTTTCCCCCATGTTTGTCAGTCAGAGACAGAGAAATGATCAGATCACATGTCAACACTGCCAATGCTTATATAAGTTAGGTTTATACCACCCCTCTTGCTCTCTTCTGATTGGGCTGTTTATTCTGATTATTGGTGGAATATTAGTGTCTATGTAAACACAGTCAGTGACACAGCATATGAAGACATACTGCCATATTTACATTACTCCAAATCCTCTCTTGGATTGATTCAGTTCACATGCTATTTGTTTAAGCATCTGCAATTTACATTAGCAATCCTACGATGCAGTTTCATTGCAGATTGTTTGGTTTTGCATACTGTTCCTGTATTATGCTTTGTAGTATATGCTTTTTGGATTCATTTATGTGTGTATAAGCTGACAGACCAGCAGTATGATGAGTACATCATGGTGGAATGTGAAGCCTCTGAAGCTAAAGCCATACGTTGCTTTAGGCACCGTTTCTCCTGACAATGATGCTCTGTTCAATTTCACGTCCAGACTGACTGACTAAGTGCTCACATGTGGTGTAGACAAGAGAACACACACACACTTTTAGTGTACCTGCGGTCACCAGCGCATTATATGGTACAATTAGGTGGGTAAGTTAACAATGTAATCGCTAAAAACATAATAAAGTTCTGTAATGATTAAGACGATCATTTATGCATTCTAATTTACTGTATTACGGTAAATGTGAGTGTGTGTGTGTGTGTGAATGCGTTTTGGAAGGTTGGTATGTGCTTGTGGGATAGAAGCCCATTGCTTGAAGCTGTACCGGAGCTAGACGTCACTCATGTAGACACCAACTTAATAAGGCAGTGAGATGAAAGACAGTCACTTGATTTTTTAACACACACACACACACACACACACACACACACACACACACAGCACACACAGCACACACTCAGAATTTGTTCCACTTTAGCATTCAGTCATTACGCTGTCTATCCCTATCAGTGTCCATGACGTAAGTGTAATTTCAACTTAATAGTCATGATAATTGTTTTATCCATCATTCCAAAGTATATACAGTATCTGTTTAGCCTTAGGAAGCTGTCCTTTTTTGTGTACTTCTTCTATAACTTCTTCTGTAATTGGATCTAAATGTTTTAAGTTTGAAACTAGGTGTGTTTTCATGTTGCCGACTTGTTTGCGCAGACACCATTCTGCATCCTACTGTATAATCACTGTATTGTTACGATTTTGTCCCGTCTCTGCTTCATTTCGTTTGGTTTTCTAAAAAATAACTTAAACCTTCATGCTCTGTCTTTGTCTCTCTCAGATAACGTGGTGATCTACTCAGAGAAAGATGAGTTCGACAAATTAAAAGCCCCTCCTCAGAAGACAGTGAAAAGGTAAAAGAAAAAAACCATCTATTCTCCTCCTATATAGAAGAAGGCGATTTATTGGTCATTCAGCAATCTGCTTCCATCCATCCACATGACGTTTTCAACCCTTCTAACTGTGTCTGCAAAGGAGACAGGAAGTGTACTGTTTTATATCAATGCTATATCATCAGAAATTGCGATAAAATTTCCAAGATCCGCCCCTTCTTCTTCTTCTTCTTCTTCTTGGGTCAGGCAGCTTAAATGCTACTCTAGCACATCGCTGCCCTCTACTGTTAATACTATATAAGGGTGTGCATTGATGTTGTTGCTACAATATATGTAGATTATTTCATTATTAAAAACCCTGAAATGGAAGATTAATATAACCCACTTGTTAAACCATGATTTAATTTACTGTTTTCAGCTCCACTTCTGTTCATTCCTCTGTAGTCCATAAAACACATCCAGTTTTCATTCTACCACTTTACATGAGACGATAAAGAGCAGAGGAAGTGGATGAAGTTGATAATTAAAGTTACAGGTCTCAAATGAATGAGAGAAGCAAAGCTTGGTGCTAGCTAATGTTAATGCGTTACTTTGAACTGCATCTGCCAAACCGTATGTTTATTTTATTCAACAAAAGCTGTAATGGGTTTATAATGGTATGTAAGTGGTAAAACAGTCGATCAGTAGGTTTGTCTTCACCTGTACTCACATTAGCTCTGTAAACTTTGTGCTGTTGTTTTGTGTATGTGTGGGTCTTATTGAAGAACAGTGCATGTACTATGTACACTGTATACTGTTGCTGGTCTTAAAATGTACTAAATGTGTATGTGTCTGCATTTGTATGTGGCGTCACAGAGGCTCTACACCGCAGAAAGAGGCTTTTATCATTTTTTTTTCAGCATCTGCCCATAATTAGGCCACCACAGAACAAGTCACTGCAGTAGTAGTGTGATCGCTGCTGCCTTTCTTGGTGTATCTATGCATATATATGTGTGTAAGGCATGGGAAGAGAAAAAAAAAGTCTTTTTTATATTTTTAATGAAGCAGAGAGCCATTATGTGGCTTGGAAGAGGCAGAGAGGAAGGCTGTGGGTGGCGGTGTGAGGTAGCATAGACGAGCCCTGAAGCCGAGCGCAGACTGGGAGACGGACAGACGGGTAGTTGTCGGGTGGATAGGGGTATTTGTTCCAAGCTTCACCTAAAACCGTCACCAGGTGAAAGCACGTCGTGGCAGACAACAAAAGAATGATAGTCTGCTCACCTTTGTCTTTCTGCATATAACTTACCCCCATGTGCAGACAATGCTGCTTTATTGACCATAGTGGCTAATAATAGTGTGCAGTTCTGCACACAAATCTACATTGTACTTACGTATTACAGTGCCTGCAGTGTAGATGCTCAGATTAATACACTCTGCCAGTGTATGGTGGGGGTGTGAATTAGAGAATAGATGAGATACACATAGACGCTCCTCAGCATCAATAGCTGTAAACAGTGTGGTGTAGCAGAATGCCAAAAGATGTGCTAACTCACTGCTTTAGCTGCCAGAGTGGGTGTTAGATGTCTGGGAAACAATGCCATTTTTTGTGCGTCCAGGAAAAAGAGTGTGGGACTGCGAAACAATGGCATTCTGTGAGCATCTCTGTCAACAAGGTGCTTTTGCGAGAAAATCCAGAGCAGGCAAAGAGAGGTAGAGGGCGGGTAGTAGATGATATTATATGGTATCATGTTGTAAAATGCAGGGCTATTTCGGTCAATCACAGGAACAGATTAGAAGCACCAGCAACTATGGCAACAACCGCATTCTTTTCCAGTGCAGTTTCATTTGTTACTGTCACTCTAAGTTAAGTTTGTACGGACTCAAGTCATTTTGTATGCATCAGCTGTCACTGACACTGTAAATGATGTAAGATTGCAGTATTAGATTAGATTACTAGTATAATTATTAGCACAGAGCAGAGGTGGGAGAAGCATTAAGAACGTATTTACACCAAACATACTCAAAATGTTCTGCAAGTATGACTTTATATAGCCTACTTTTGGGTAGTTCATTTTCCACCAATGCATCGTATCATATCATATAAGGTCATCATACTGTATGTTTGCAACATTACTGTTAACTTTTCTTGAGAACAAAAAGGCCTGTTTCAGCTTCGTGACAATACATTTTCTGGCTAATCCAAGAGGATGTTTAAAGATTTTATTTGGCTTTAGAAGGAGGTGAATTTTCTCAACCCATAAAACATTTAACCGTATGGTTTATGACAAGCATTCGATATAAATACATTTGGAGGAATGTGGTTTTCACTGGACAAAACGAGCATGAAAAATCTGAAAAGTCAAACAAATGCTGTAGATTAACAAGTAAATTATATGCCTCTAAGATGCAATAAGTTGAATAAAATGAATATACTCAAGCAGGGTACATGCACTTCAGAAAATATAAATATATAGTTACATTCCACCACTGGTCCAGATGCATGTTTAAGTGTGGATACGAAGCTGCATGGGGTTGAGGGATGTGGCATTTGAGAATACTACACTGCAGTAAATACAGCACCCTTCAATAAATCATACGATCATGGACGTTACATTGTTCAGTTTTTGCTGAAATTGCTTCTAGTTTATAGTCATATGGCATAATTGTAGTCAACTAAGACAATCGTCCTATATCATCTTGTTGTTTTTATGAGGTGGATAAACAGGAACAGTTATTTAGCCTGAATTTAATGCAGGGCTTTTTGTTAAGAGTTGTAGCTAAGTTGATTAAACTAGCGACAGTATATTTCTAATTTAATATGAACTTTTTTTAATCAATGCATATATTATGTCCAGAAATATGAGTCCATTTGCGTAAAAGTATCTGGTTAGATTAAGAGTAAATCAGTCAACAGCTGTGGTACTAAATGTGTATATTTGTGTGTCCACAGTGAAAATGATGCCTCCTCGGAGAATGAGCAGCTGTTGAGTCGTAGCATTGACAGTGATGAAGAGGCAGCGTCGGACAAACAAGGATCGGCTGACAACAATAACCCCAACCCCAACCTGTGCCTGGTCAACGTGGGTAACAAGCCTGACCTCTGCCTGCTCTCTCTGGGGCTTCTGGACCGAGATCGCGCTTGCAACGGGACCCCAAACATTGGAACCAGCCCGACCAATAACATGTCAAATTCCACCCATATCAGCAACGTCAACCACCTGACCAGCGCAAACCACATCAACAGCATGAACGCAATCAACAACAACAATAAAACCCCAGGGGTACGAATATATAGTTATAAAAGCTATTACTGCACAGCGATGCAATTTTGATTTCAGTGTCGTCTGGATGATACATAAATAAGTTATTTCATTACTTTTTTCCCACACAGATGCTACAGAGTCGAAGGAAAAAGATCCTGGATCTGTATGCGAGAGCATGTAATGTGACAGAGGGTAAGTCCTTCACAACAAACCTTATCAACAAAAACTGAGACAGCTGACCAACTGTCCCCATGTCGAAGTGTCCTTGGGCAACACACTGAACCCTAAATTGCTCCCAGTGGAGCCTGGCAGCCGCCGCCATGTATGAATGTGTGTGTGAATGGGTGAATGCAAGGATAAAGTGCTTTGGGCACCATTACAGTGTGGAAAAGCGAAGTGCAGTCCATTTACCATGTACACATACAGCTACACTTTCTTCCAAACAACATTTGTCACCTCAGACCAGTGGTTTTCTGCATTTGTACAATGGTCTAACATAGTTGTCCCAAACGCTGGTCAGCTCAAAGTCCCAAGGAAATGAAGTTTATCTCCTAAGAACTCAAATTTACAAAAATGTCATGAATTGACTCTTCCACTGGCAAAGCAATGATAAATTAAATGCATTTTTCTATATATTTAATGTTTCATCTCACATCGCTTTGTCCAATTGTCAAATTGCGTCTTTTACTTTGTTTTTGTCTTGTCATATTTACATTTTCACCTTGTTAGATCTTTTATAACTGAGGCATGTTCTCTACATGGGTTCAGATAGGTCAACATTTACAGAGAATACTCTTCTTGTACCTTCTGTATTCACAGGAAAATTAATTCACATTATCATGTCACTGTGATGTATTTTACTCTGACAGTTGGCGACCAAACGAAACCAGGTCTGCAACCTATTTTGTGTTCTGACTCTAAGTTTGCAAAAGGCAGGTCTAAAGACCCCCCCCCCCCCCATGGCAGTTTATACACGCCGTTTATGTTTCCAACTATTCAACAAATGCTCAACAAAGCTTGGACTTCATCATTAGTCCATTTGTTGCATGCTTTTTTTACTCTGTGAAATGAGGAGCTGCAGAATCAGCTACAGATTTTTAGAAGTGGTGGCTGTAATAAATGCGGCAAGTACTGACCAATCACAAATCAAACCTCAAAGTTCCCAAACTATCAGACAATTCTACCCCTGGAGCAAAAACTTTTGTTGGGAGTGAAATAAACTCCACAGAATTAAATTGGTTCCTGCGGTGGAAACTCACATAGTTCCTCCAAAGGTTCTTAGTTCACGGGCAAAGTTCCTGTGGTGGAAATACAGCTTACATTTGAGTAAGTGAATTATTTTACAATGCCTACAAATGAATCCGGTGTTATAGTTCATCTTTATGCGAGTGTTTTCAGATAAAATCAAACATCACTGCGTGGAAACAGGGTCACTGCAGCAGTCAAGCAGATAAAGTAACAGCAAAATATGAAAACAGAAACTGTGTGTTTAAAAGCAATGCAACAAACAGCTTCATTTCCGTAAAACACTTGCGCCTCCCTTTCTAGGTCTGAGCCCCACAGAGCTTCCCTTCGACTGCCTGGAGAAGGCCAGCCGCATGCTCAGCTCCTCATACAGCAGCGAGGCGGCCGTTGTGAAGACGTGGAGACACTTGGCGGAAAGTTTCGGCCTGAAACGCGATGAGATCGGCGGCATGAGTGATGGCCTGCAGCTTTTTGAGAGGGTGAGCACAGCGGGCTACAGCATCCCCGACCTCCTGACCCGCCTGGTGCAGATCGAGAGGCTCGATGCCGTGGAGTCTCTCTGCTCAGACGTGCTGGGCAGCAATGAGACGGCAGCGACGGGTGGACGCCAGGGCATCAACAGTTTTCACAGTCAGCTAGTATGTCCGTCACCGTGCCCGTCGCCCTCCCAACGCTGTGCCAGTGTATAAACATGTGGCGCAGAAAAGACTTCAGTGACCTCAGTGACGTGCAGAACAGTGACTGCTCTAACACAGAGGACAGCACATTTATACTGCATATTCAAGTACATACACGCATTACATGAAGAATATCAGTGGACGCCCATGGGTACAGTCCTTGTTTCACAGTATGGTTTTCTCCATGAAGAAGCGAGTACTTAAAAAAAACAACTTTTATATAAAGTGATACAGACATTGAGTGAGAAAATCAAAGAGCATACATTGATAAGAAGTGAAAGCTAATTGTTTGTTCCTGTGCGACATCAACACATCGGAACTACACCACAGCCATTTTGGACTCAAAGCGGCTCCACACCTTCGTCTCTTTGCATCTATATTCTTGGTTAAAATCCAGTTTTATGCTTAATTTTGATACTTTTCCTCTATTAAGAATAACAAATGTATGTTAAAGGTTCAATATGTGCTTGTGTACTTGAAAGAAAAATTTCTTTTGAGCTGAGACCTGGTTGCTCACTGACCACTGACTGTTAAATAACTTCATTTCTAAGCTAACAACAATCTTGATGCCAGTACAACAGCGTAAATGCTGGATTTTGTTTAGAGGACTGTTTTTCCATGAATTCTGCTCATTCCTGAGTTCCTCAGGGCTTCTCTTCTGCTCCTCAACACTAGCTACTGTCAGCTTAGAAATGCAGTCAGCTAACATCAACAAATGTCCATGTCGAAGAACATAGACTGTGTCTCAAATCGAGTGTTTCCATGCGTACAGTTTCAAGTAGTACACTCTATATGTAGTGCATTTACTTGTGCAGGGCTCAAACTTTGACAAGTTAGTCTCTGATGTGTTTGTACCAGAACCAGAAATGGTCACTCAGTGTTCTTCTTTGCTGCTTTTTAATGGTTAATCAGCAGAGTATTGCAACCTGCCAGATGACCTGCTGCTAAACTTTACTCTCTGTTTGTTATCTGCCACATTATTTCACATATTGGCGCTCACCACTACCGCAATTACAACTTTCTCTACCATTTTCTGGTCCGTCCCCTTCTGCTATACAGCCAAGAAGGCAATCTTTTGAGTCTACATCCAGGTACAGAAGTCCACGATTTTGGACATAGTGATGGGTCCAAAACAAAGCTCAAATACCCATACAAGCATGTACATGTTCTTATATATTGAATCTTTAACTGTTTTTTGTCTTTTTAAAATGCAAAAGAATTTTAGGAAAAATTTGCTGTTTTACCCGCGCAGGTCGCAAAACAGCTGTATTCCAGCAAAAGTGTTGTATGCAATGCCTAATTAAAAAGAATACACTCTATATTCCAAGGATTCAGTTTTGATAAGATCAGGAGAAGTTTTGAAGTGTACTTTACTGCACCATAACTGTGAGGACATCATTAGAGCAGACAATATGTGGGCTAAATGGGGGAGTAAGGAATAAGGAGCAATGCAATCTGACTCTGTGCTCTCACTGAACCTTCTGATTCAGACTAAAGCCTTCTCATTCATCATATTGCTGCTGTAACTAGATGTTTGTGTCTTCAAAAAGAAAGGAGCCTAGCTTGCATCAGTTACCATTCATATCCACCCAGGGCTGCGCTGTCTTCATACAGGAAAGACAGCATATATGAGCTCCCTACTTAAAATGCAATCATTACGTCCAGCTGCAAATGCTAAAACATCATTCAGCCCAGTTTTCATCTGGTAAACATTGTTAAAGTTTTGCATTCGGGAATGCCAAATGTCAGTGACTGTGATCTGTTGTGGTGTCACTCAACAGTCATTTTTAAATAATTACTTAAAGACTCCTCAGCAGGCTGTTTTTATGTCACTTTTAGGTTGAAAATGTTCTAATTTTACTTAAAGGCACCAGGTCTGGTCTGTAAAAGTGTGTGTTATTTGTGGAAACATCCATTCCCAGTGGATAAAGGGTAGGAAAAAGTTCAACCAACCACTTACATATAAAAATGACACATTTTTTAAAAGTGTTGTGTTAAAATCAAACTGTGAATCCTGTCATGAACACATGCTTAAATGAACATGTAACTCCACTTTCCACATCCTATTACACACGCAGACCAACACACTCTACTTCCTCAGCAGTGACCCAGTCTGTGACCCCACCCCCCATAATTCTTCCTTCCCCCCCTACTCCCCTTTTACCCCAATGCTGTGGTCTACTGCTGCCGCCAGCCCTAATTATTTGGCGTGTGGCTGCCCGGGCCCCTAATAGGCTGAAGTGTTGTGGTTTACAGAGCGGGTGCAAAGTGCCTGTGATTTCCAGCACCCAATTAAGCATTTAGGGCCACTTAACCACTGAAAGCCCAGTGGAAAAGCTGTAAAACCCTGCATTAAAAAGAGATATGCCACGGCAGAGGCATGACTAAGTGCCCCGTGGGGTTGCTCTACTGCAAACGGTACAAGAATGCAGCCAGTCGTGGTGGAAGCAGCGTTACGGTCGTCCTTTGTGGTCGGCTCAGTCATGCTCAGACGGGATTTAAGCTCCCCTCTCCCCTATGGGACCAATATGGCAAATGGGAACAATATGCAGTTGTTTGGGTTGTCCACCTCTGAGAAGCAGCTGAAGCTGGTTTAGTGTTGTACAGAAACCGAGGGTGGCTCCGATAAGCGTTAGGGTAAACATGGTGAGGAGCATCACGTCAACAGTCATTTTAGCTCCATAACAGTGATGACGGTAAAAGATGCTGCAGGTCGAAGTCTTGCTTTCTCTAGTGGTTAAGCTTCAAGACAACAGCAGTAAGTTCCAAGGCTCAACTTTAACAAGCGATGCCAAGACTTGCTTTGATCTCGGCTCTTTGGAATAGGGCAGATTTTTATCTGATGCCTGATGTTGTCAACATAATGTCCCATGACTGCTCTGCACAGAATCAAACACAGCACCTGCTGCCAAGTTCTTTTTTTAACTGTTTTCTGATCGTATTTTACTCAAACTGCTGGGCTGGACTCCAGTACTTTAAGTTAATTAATATGCATGTTATAAAGCATGTATTCCTTTTTTAAGACCTCTTGTCCAGGTAAATAAAAGTTCATGATTAAATATGCTGCCATCTTAAAGGGAGCGTTTTCTTCATCAAGTCTAGTTCATTTCCAAACACGCTTAACTTGTATTGCTTTTATTATCGAGTTGGATTTTTTTTTGTAAATAATCTTATTTGTGGATTGAATTGAAATGAAATGGACCCCAGCCCTGTTTTCAGACAGGCAAAGTCCTGCCTGACATATGTTAATGCTGATAGTGGAATATACAGAAGCCAAACATGGATTACTTACCTCAGTCGCTCATACAGTTTAGTAGAATATGTAGAGACACCTACAAACCCACCACAGAACCAAAGTGCAACTGTATATATAACTTATTATTGTACATAATGTATACATTAATAAAGATGTATGGAAAAAATGGCTTGGTGTTTGAGTTTTATTAAATAAAGCACATTTCCTACACAAAGGCATTTCAATGTGCTTCACAGAAACAGCCAGAGGAAATTAAAGAAAGTGCTTGAACTATAAAAGAAAGGGATATTAAAAATTATAATTAAAAGAGTACGCAGTAAATAAAATGGTAATGCAAGACACTACAACAATGAGAAAGTATTGATATAATAAAAAGAAAGTACAGCCTTCTAGAATTACAATAGAATGCAGGTTTTATAGCTCTATCATAGGCACATGAGAAGAGACATGTTTTTAATCTAAGTTGAAACATTTGCTGTTGATAATGCTCTATAGTGTAACGGTAACATGGAATATGAAAAGACTACGCATTTAGGCTACTCATATCTCAAATGATTATAAATGTATATAAATATTCTATAAACGTGCTTTAATGTAGTTTTTTTTCTTAGTAAAGATGAGACGGAGCAATTTATTTAATTATATTTAAAGTCCAGGCATGTTAAGACAATGTTAGAGCTGCCTCCATCGTGTGGTTGAATGACAGGGCTGTACAGTGTGGTATATGATCCCATATAAGGCTCCATCACACATTGTTATTTGTCAGTCATTACACTGACAGGGCCACATAATGGTTTCGAAACACCAAATGGAAAAACTGCTACTCCCAACATTTTCCAGTTCGTTCACATCTCCAATATTTAATTATAAGTCATTAAATGTGACATTAACTCGATGGTTCATTAAGTGGGTGATGATTTCACTGGAAAAAGACTGTAGGACAAGATTTTTAGACCATTACTCCATTCTGTCATTATTTCTTGCCCTCAGATGCACTTTTATCTCTCACACTGGCTTGCTACTGCAAGTAAGTTGATTGTGACGCCAATCTACTTAACATTTAACTTGTGTCTATTATTAAAAACAAAACCACATTGGTTTGGTACAAAGACATTGATGTGGTTCTCGGGGTAAAGCATAACACGTCTTATTTTGACTTTTTTCATAAACTACATTTCCTCAGCGCATCTTTTTTTTCCCCAAACTAATCCATGGATTACTAAATGATGTGACCTGATCTTGCTTCACCACAACAGTTCCCTCAACCTGAAGGAATCTTGTTTTGGACAACACTAACAACAAACTCCTGTGACGCTCCTCCCTCGTCTTTTATTTTCTAATACTAAAGACGTTCTCTTCACCGTCGTGACATCAGACACTACAGTGGCAGCTGTCACGCCGTACACCACTCTGTCATCATGCTTTCACTGTGTGGGTGTGCGTTTGTGCCAAGATTCCCAAGGCCTTAGCTAAACAATTAGGTGTGTGTGTGTTTGCTGGCGGAGGATCTTAAGACTGGATGTGAAAAGGTCTGTGGTGATGCTGCTGTGGGGCATCGGGGCAGCATTGAGGTCTTTCTATCATCAGGTTTCATCCAACATCCAAGCTGCCCCAAAATCATTTTCTCCCCACTTGAAGAGCCCTGCCGAACAATCCGATAACATACACATGTAATCAGGCCTTTGTGCGTCTTCGTGTCTCCGGGGTCTTCTTTTGCATCTTAAGCGCTTGGCGTGCCTCTAATGAGGAAGATGAAACCATAAAGTGCCTCTTCAGGGCAAGGAGTGCCAACCGGGAGATTAATTAAACCAGTCAGCGACGGCTTCACCCCGACAAAACACCTACGTGCACACACTCATCCCTGTCATTCACCTGCGAACACATCAAACGGCGGGAGTACATGCTGTGCTCAGACCTCAGTCAGGTGTATTTCCCAGGACTTGTTCAGATTGGAGTTTTATTTACGTCTAAAGAGCAAAGTGAGCTGTGTGCGCACTTTAGTCAATAAGATGTTTTCTTCAGAGGTGGTTGCAGCTAATAAATCAATTCCCGATGGTTTAACAGCTACTGTTCCAGGAAAATCCACTGACTCTTTGCCATATAATTAATTAAAAACAATAAACGATCTGTTAAAAACACACTTGTTGCTTTTATATTTTATATTGTTGAATGTCTCTGAAAAACACTGGCCGGGAAAAAATAACTAAGGAAATGCGTAAGATCCTTCCATTGGCTAAAAACTGAAGTATATGTTTCAGATACAACACATTCTTTAACCCTTTAACTGATGCAGTGATTCTCATTTCTTAAACAACCATCAGTTTGATATAGAGCATAAAGACTGGACTGTGTTTCAATGGAAAAAAATCACGTGGTCTGATGAGTCCAGATTGACCCTGTTCCAGAGTGATGAACAGAGAGAGGTCAGATGAAGTGATTACCCATCATGCCTAGTGCCTACAGTACAAGCCTGTGGGGGCAGTGT